>CAUYPK010074774.1:0-28366 GCA_963574355.1 Loris lydekkerianus
ATATTATATATATATATATATATATATTTATATATATATATTTTTATATATTTTTTTTTTTTTTTTTTTTTTTTTTTTTTTTTTGGTAAGTTTGGCCTATTGTAGAAAGCTTACTGATTCTGACTTTTTCCCTTTTTAGCAGGATAACCTTGGGTCTCAGTTTAGCCACATGAGTCTTGCCCGCCAACCATCTGCTGATGGTTCTGACCCTCATGCCACCATGTTCCAGTCCACTGTTGTTCTTCAGTCTCCACAGCAGTCTGGTTTTATCATGACGGCAGCCCCTCCACCACATCCTCCACTGCCACCACCACCACCTCCTCCTCCCTTACCACCTGGGCAGCCAGTCCCTGCTGCTGGCTATTCTGCCTCTGGTCATCCTGTCAGCCAGCCTGTGATCCAGCAGCAGGGATATATTCAGCAGCCATCACCACAGGTACATTTTCATCTTTTTTCCTTCATGGGGGCCTCTCATTTAAGATCAGTTTTAACTGATCTGTTAACAGCACCTGTGGCTCAAGGAGTAGGGTGCTGGCCCCATATGCTGAGGGTGGCAGGTTCAAACCCAGCCCCAGCCAAAAAGAAAAAAGAAAAAAAAAGTTTTTTAAACATCAGTTTTAACTTCAAAAAGGTTATTTTTCAATTTCTCATAGAGAAACAGTTAGTGAGAATGTATAAACAAAGTGTGTAGTTATCTTCCCTCTGGAGATTTTTTTCTTTCTTTCTTTTTTTTTTTTTTTTTGAGACAAGAGTCTCAAGCTGTTGCCTTGGGTAGAGTGCCATGGCATCATAGCAACCTCCAACTCTTGGGCTTAAGCAGTTCTCTTGCCTCAGCCTCCCAAGTAGCTGGGACTACAGGCACCCACCACAATGCCCAGCTATTTTCTTGTTGGAGTGTGTCATGGTTGTTTAGCTGGCCCAGGCTGGGCTCGAGCCTGCCAGCCTCAGTGCATGTGGCTAGCGCCGTAACCACTGGGCTACAGGCACTGAACCCCTCCTCTGGAGATTTTCAAGCATGTGCTAGACAACCATATGACAGGAAAACATTTCAGTTGGATGATTAAACTATATGACCTTTGAGGTTATTTCCTGATTTAGTGATTGTTTTTTTAAATTAGCTTAATAGAAATACAGTAAAAAGTTAAGTGCATTATAAAATACAATGATAGCATTTAAAGAAGAAATACATTAATTTGGGGAGAATTAACAATATTGACTCCTTCAATGCAGGAACAGATTATCTCATTACACTTACTTAGATCTTTCTTAATTTTTTTCAACATTATTTTGCATTTTTCATTATACAGATATTATACCTATTTTATTAAATGTATCCCTAAGTGTTTATCCCTAAGAAGAATGTTCTCAAAGTTTATTTTCTATTTGTTAATTTGCTGGTATATAGGAATAAAGTTGATTATTGCATATGTCCTGCAGACTTTAATTCATTTATTCTAGTAGGGGTTTTTTTATAGACTGCTTAGGATTTTCTACATACAAGATTATTTCTACATAGATGATCCTTTCCAATCTGTCTGCCTTTTATTAAAATTCTTTTCTTTGCCTCATTGTGATAGCTAGGAGCTCCCATACAATGTTGAATGGAAGTTTGGAAAGTACATATTCTTGCCTTGTTTCTTAGGGGAAAGCATTCAGTCTTTTCTCATTAAGTATGATATTATCTGCAAAGATTTCATATATATCCTCAATCAAGTTGAGGAAGTTCCCTATAATTTCTAGTTTACTGATACTCTTACCATGCTTGGGTGTTAAATTTATTGAAATATTTTTTCTGCATCTATTAAGGTAGTTACATGATTTTTTTCCTATTAATAAAGTGTTGACTGACTTTTGAACATTTATCCAACTTCTAATTTCTGAAATAGACTGCTATATTCAGTTTGCTGGTATTTGCATCTATGTCAATGAAGGATATTGGTCTGTAGTTTGCTTGTAATATCTTTGGTTATAATGTTAGGGTAGTACTGGCCTCAAAATGTGTTGAGCATTGTTCTCTCCTCCATATATCTTCTGAAGGAGCTTGTGTAGGATCAGTGTTATTTCTTAAATGTTTGTTAGGATTCACCGATGTATTCATCTGTGTCTGTAATTTTTTGCAAAGAAGATTTTTAAATTACAAACTCAATTTCTTACCAGATACAAAGCTATTCCAATTTCCCTTTTGAGGGGGCAGTAATATAAGGTACATACAATTAGGTTACATTGTTTGCAATTGTAAGGTAAAGTCTGAGTTATAGTTGAGTCTTTCACCCAGGAAGTGTGTGTAACCCTACACTTGTACACACACTTCCTGGGTACACACACTTCCTGGGTACACACACTTCCTGGGTAAGGGGGAAGGAGGGAGGACTTTACCAGGTAAGGGGGGGACTTTATCAAAGCTCCTCCTCCCTTCTTGAATTTAATTGTATTTTTCTTTCATGTGGGTCTGTAGTTATTAATCTACTAGTTTCAACTTAGTACTGAGTATACAAGATGCTTGCTTTTCCATTCTTGAGGTATTTCACAAAGGAGAATGTTCTCCAAATCCATCCAGGTAAATACAAAACATACAATGTCTTCATCATGTTTTGTGGCTGAATAGTATTCCATATACCGGTATCCATATACCGCAGTTTATTAATCTGAATAGTATTCCATATACCGGTATCCATATACCGCAGTTTATTAATCTGAGGATTGATGGGCATTTGGGTTATTTCCATTGATTTCTTATTTCTTTTTGGATCAATTTTGGTAGTTTGTGTCCATTTATTTTGCAAATTTATTGTTAGACGATTATTTATGATATCCTTTAATTATGCTTTTAATATCTTTGGGATCTGTAGTGGTATCCCCTCGTTTGTTCTTGATATTGGTAACTTTGTTCTTTCTCCTTTATCAATTACTTCAGCTAGAGATTTATCAATTACTTTAGCTAGTGATTTATCAATTCTGTTGATGATCTTTAAAAAAACAATTTATGCAGAGTGGTGCCTGTGGCTCAAAGGAGTAGGGCACCAGCCCCATATACTAGAGGTGGCAGATTCAAACCCAGCCCTAGCCAAAAACTGCAAAAAAAAAAAAATTTCTGCAGAGGGACTCTATCTAAAAAATGCACACATTGTAATCTAGTCCTTGGCAGCCTCACATTAACCTGAAACTACAAAAACAGAAAAATTATGCTTTCGTTGGTTTTCTTTATTTTATTCCCTATTTGCTCCTTTTATCATTATTTTTCTCTACTTAATTTGGTTTTAATTTGATCCTTTGTTTCTAGCTTAAGGTAGAAGCATAAATCATTGATTTTTAGATTTTTCTTCTTTTCTAAGCTAAGTTTTTAATGCTATAAATTTCTCTTAGTACCATTTTTAGGTGCTATTCACAAATATGGATATGTTGCATTTTCGTTATTTGTTCAAAATATTTTCTTTTTTTTTGTGACTTTTATTGACCAATGACTTATTTAGAAATGTGTTGTTTAATTTCCATATATTTGGGAACTTTCTAGTTGCCTTATTGTTTATAATTTATATTTTAATTACACATAGAGAACCTACTCTTAAGATTTCAGTATTTTAAATTCTGTTCAGGCCTATTTTGTGGTCCAGCACAAATTGTCCCTTGGGAGGATGATCTGTGTGCCTTGGAAAAGAATTTGTGTTCTTATTATTTTAGTTCCATGTGGATTTTTGTTTGGGGATTTGGAGCTTGTGGGGTTGTTTATATATACTGTATATACTCGAGTATATACGGTATTTATTTATACTTATATTTATTTATGGAGAGGTTGTGGGAGGTTTTGCACTTTTTGTTGAAGTACAATTCATACAGCATAAAATTAACCACTTTTACATAAACAATTCAGTGACATTTGATACATTCACAGTGTTATGCAACCACCCCTTCTATCTAGTTCCAAAATATTTTCATCACATCAAAAGAGCGCCTCATACCTATGGAGCAGTTAGTACCCATTCTTCCCTCTTCTTACCCCTTGGCAAACACCATCTGCCTGTGGATTTTGTCTCTGGATTTACTTATTCTGGATAGTTCATATTCATGGAATATTATAATATGTTTTTGTATCTGGCTTCTTTCACTTAATAATAATGTTTTCAGGGTTCATCCACACTGTAACATGTATTAGTACTGAAATATCACTGTGTGTGTGTGTGTGTGTGTGTGTGTGTGTGTGTGTGTATTACAATTTGTTTACCTTTTTTATCCATTAATGAAAACTTGGGATGTTTCCACCATGTAGCTGCTATGAAGCATGCTGTTTTGAACATGCAAGTACATGTATTTTTCGAAGATCTGTTTTCAGTTCTTTCAGGTATATAGCTAGAAGTAGAATTGCTAGATCATATTATTCTCTGTTTAACTTTTTGAAAACTCCTATGCTGTTTCTCCACAGTATATTCACCATATTACATTCCCTTCAGCTATGTACAATGGTGCCAGTTCCTCCATATCCTTGTCAAAACACCTGAGATGATAGCTCCTAGCAGGTATGAAGTGGTATCTCATTGTGGTTTTGAGTTGAATTTTCTTTAGAAGTAGTGCTGGTGAAAATGTTTTCATTGTCTAGTGACCATTAGCTATCTGTATATCTTCTTTGGAGAAATGTCTATTCAATATTTAGACTGTTTTTAAATTAGATTATTTGTCCTTTCTGTTGAATTGTAAGAGTTCTTTGTATATTCTGGATATTAGACCCTTATTAGATATTTGATTTACAAATACTTTCACCCATTCTGTAAGGTTCTCTTCACATTTTTTTTTGGAGACAGAGTCTTACTCGGTTGACCCAGGATAGAATGCCATGGAGTTGGCCTAGCTCACAGTAACCTGAAATTTCTGGGTTCAAGCAATTCTCCTGCCTCAACTTCCCAAGTAGCGGGGATTACAGGTTCCCAATACTGTGCCCAGCTAATTTTTTTTATTTTTAGTAGAGATGGGAGTATCTTGCTCAGGCTGTCTCAAACTCTTGAGCCCAAGCAATCCACCTGTCTTAGCCTCCCAGAGTGCTAGAATTACAGGGGTGAGCCACTGTAATTCTGGCCCTTTTACTGTCTTAATAACATCCTTTGAAGCACATAAATTTATAATTTTGATAAAGTTTACTTTTTCTTTGTTGCTTGTACTTTTGGTGTCACATCTAAGAATCTGTTGCAAAACCAAGGTCATCAAAATTTATCCCCAAGAATCTTATGTTTTTAGCTCCTATATTAAGGTCATTTATCCATTTTGAGTTAATTTTTATGTATGGGATAAGGAAAGAATCCAACTAAATTCTTTTGCAAGTATATATCTAGTTATTCTGGCATCATTTGTGGGGGACAGTTTTCTCCTTGAATAGTCTTGGTACACTTGGCATATATCAGTTGATCATAAATGCAGAGGTTTTTTTCCCTGGACTCTTACTTTTACTCCTTAATATATTTCTGTCCTTATGCCAATACTACATTGTTTTGATTATTGTAGTTCCATAGTAAGTTTTAAAACTGGGGAGTATCTGTCCTCCAACTTAGCTTCTCTTTTCAAGATTGTTTTGAGTAGATAGGTCCCATATGAATTTTAACATGTGCTTTTCCATTTCTGAAAAAAAGGTCATTGGAATTTGTTAGGTATTATATGAATTTGTAGATCTCTTTGGTGTTTTTGCCATCTTAATGGTATTAAGTCTTCTGAGCCTAAAGAACATGGGATTTTTTTTTTTTTTTTCACTTTCTTAAGTCATCATTGATTGCTTTCATATTCTTTTTGGATTTCTCTTTTTTTCCTTTAAATTATGTGACATTTTCATAGTACTTGAAGCTATATTAGGCAATTTACATTTATCATATCTTCCTTATATCCTGACCTATATCATGAACAAAATGTTTTTCTGTGTCTCTAGGATTATCACTTGCCTTGAAACCTATTTTATCTGACATTAAGAGTGTCTTGGGAGCGGTGCCTATGGCTCAGTGGGTGGGGCACCAGCCCCATATACTGAGGGTGGCAGGTTCAAACCTGTCCCAGCCAAACCGCAACAAAAAATAGCCTGGCGTTTGGTGGGCACCTATAGTCCCAGCTACTCAGGAGGCTGAGGCAAGAGAATCGTCTAAGCCCAAGAGCTGGAGGTTGCTGTGAGCTGTGATGCGAAGGCACTCTACCAACAGCGATAAAGTGAGACTCTGTCTCAAAAAAAAAAGGGGGTATTTTGGCTGGACTCAATGGCTCATACCTGTAATCTGAGGTCTTTAGGTGACTAAGCCAGGAGGATCACTTGAGGCTAAGAGTTTGAAACCAGCTTGAGCAACATAGTGACATCTAATCTTTACCAAAAAAAATTTTTTTTGATTGAGACAAAGTCTCTGTTACCTGGGCTAGAGTACAGTGGTGTTTGCCATCATAGCTCACTGCAGTCTAGAATTTCTGGCCTCAAATGATCCTCCTGCCTTTAGCTAATTTTTCTATTTTTTGTTGAGACAAGGTCTCACTCTTGCTTAGGCTGTCCCAAACTCTTAGCCTTAAACAATCCTCCCGCACTGGCCTCCCAAAGTGCTAGGATTAGAGGAGTGGTACCCAACCTTTACCAAAAAAAATTTTAATTAGCTTGGCATGGTCATGTGCACCTACAGTCCTAGCTAACTTAGTAGGCTCAGCCAGGATTGTTTTAGCCCAGGAGTTTGAGGTTGCAATGAGCTATGATGATACCACTGTACTCTGGCCCAGGCAACAAGCAAGACCTTATCTCAAAAACAAACAAACAAAAATAATGTTTTAAGCCTTCTTTTGAGTGGCATTTAAACAGCATGTCTTTTTCTATCCTTATTTGGAACCTCTTTATTTAAAGTGTTTTATATAAGGACTGAGCACAGTGTGTCATGCCTGTAATCCAAGCACTTTGGTAGGCCATGGAGTTCAAAACCAGCCTGGGAAACATCATAATACCCTGTGTTTATAAGAAAGAAAAAGAAAATTAGCCTGGCATGGTGGTAAGCACCTGTAGTCTCACTTGGGATGCTGAGGCAGAAGAATCATTTGAGCGTAGGGGTTTGTGGCTGTGATAAGCTGTGATCCCGCCACTGTAGTCTAGCCTGGGTGAGAGAGTGAAAAAAAATATCAAAAATTGAAGTGGTAAACATAGGATGCCTACCAACTTACTAGGAATGGAGCTTGCAGGACTGGAAATTTTTCTATGTGAGTCAGTGAGTGAGTTGTGAGTAAATATGAAGACCTGTGACATTATGGTACAGTACTTTAGACTTTATAGATACTGTTCACTTTAGCCTACATTTCATTTATAAAAACATTTTTTTCGGCTTGGCGCCTATGCTCAGTGGCTAGGGCACCAGACACATATACCCAAGCTGGCAGATTCAAATCCAGCCGGGACCTGCCAAACGATAAGGACTACTATAACAACCACAACAACAAAAATAGCCAGGCATGGTGGTGGGTCCCTGTAGTCCCAGCTACTTGGGAGGCTGAGGCAAGAGAATCACTTAAGCCCAAGAGTTGGAGGTTGCTGTGAGCTATGATGCCACAGCACTCCACCAAGTGTGACATAGTCTAAAAAAATAAAAAAATAAAACATTTTTCTTCCATATTAAATTAACCTTAGCTTACTGTAACTTTTTCACTTTATAAATGTTTGATTTTTTTTGGCTGGGTCTGGACCTGAAACCACCACCACCGGCATAGCTTTTTGCTACTTTTAGCAGTATTTTGCTTTTCAAACTATTTTCTTTTGGGGGGAGGGGTTGTTGTTGTTACTTTCTTTTTCAAACGTTTTTGTTAAAAATTAAGACACATGCACATTGGCCTAGGACTACAGAGTCAGGATCATTCTCTTCCACCTCAACATCTTATCTGGAAGATAATCACTTCAAAGATAGTAACACATAGAGCTGTCATCTCCTGTAACAACAATGCCTTCTTTTTTTTTTTTAACATTTTGTTGTTGTTGTTGTTGTTGGGGATTCATTGAGGGTACAAGAAACCAGGTTACACTCATTGCATTTGTTAGGCAAAGTCCCTCTTACAATCTGGAAGTGTTTAAATAAGGTGCATAAACATTTAGAATTGAAACGTCTTCTTGTTGTATTTTTCCCTTGACCAATATAAAGTGACCATCTTTGTCTTTTTTGACTTTAGTTCCTTTAAATTCACATGTATCCGAAAATAAGATTGTAGCTCCTCTTTTCTTCTGAATTCCATTTGCCTGAATAATTGTCTTCTAATCCTTAACTCAGAGTTTTAATTTGTCTTTTGAAGCCAGGTATATTTCCTGCAGACAGCAAATGGATGGCTTGTGTTTTTTTAATCCAGTCAGCCAATCTATGCTTCTTCAGTGGGGAATTCAAGCCATTAACATTTATTGAGATAACTGATAAGTGTGGTAGTGTTCTATTCATCTTACTTTGTGAGAGTCCATTGCTTAGTTGTATCTTTTGCGTTAGTGTGGAAGCTAGGTTCTGTTCTTTAATTGCTGAGTTCTTACTTTGCTATTGATCCATTGTGATGGTCACTGTGTTAAACAAGTTGAAGTATTTGCTGTAGAGCTGGTCTTGTTGTGGTGAATTTCCTCAGTGTTTGTATATGGGTAAATGATTTGATTTCTCCGTCAATTTTAAAGCTTAGCATAGCAGTGTACAGAATTCTGTGCTGAAAATGGTTCTGTTTAAGTAGATTAAAGGTAGATGACCATTGTATTCTTGCTTGGAAAGTTTCATTAGAGAAGTCTGCAGTCACTCTGATGGATTTCCCCCTGTAGGTCAACTGGCGCTTACTTCTGGCAGCTTGCAGAATCTTTTCTTTCGTCGTGACTTTGGACAGGTTCATCACAAGGTGTCTTGGAGAAGCTTGGTTAGAGTTGAGGCGACCTGGAATCTGATATTGCTGTGAAAGGATTGTGTCAGAATCTTTGGTGATATTTGGGAAATTTTCATTTGTAATATTTTCTAGTATGGCTTACATTGCCCTGGGACATTATTCTTCCCCTTCTGGGATACTTATCATTTGTATGTTTGAACGCTTCATAAAGTCCCATAATTCTGTCAGTGAACATTCTTTCTCTCTCTTCTTTTCTGCCTCTTTAACTATCTGAGTTATCTCAAGCGCTTCGTCCTCCACCTTTGAGATTCTTTCTTCTGCTTGGTCTAATCTGTTGTTGATAACTTTCTATTGCATCTTTAAGTTCCCTAACTGACTGCTTCAGTTCCTTCAGCTCTACTATATCCTTTCTATATTCTTCATGTCGTTCATCTCTTATTTGATTCTGTTTTTGGATTTCCTTTTGGTTATTTTCCACTTTACCAGCAGTTTCCTTTATTGTTTTCATCATTTCCTTCATTGTTTTCATCATTTGTAGTCTAAATTCCCTTTCTGTCATTTCTAACATTTCTTTATAGGTGGAATCCTCTGCAGTAGCTACCTCCTGATCCCTTGGCAGGGTTGTTCTGGACTGGTTTTTCATGTTGCCAGGATTTTTCTGCTGATTCTTTCTCATGAGTGATTTCTTTCATCTGTTTCCTTGCCCTAATTTTCCTTTCACTTCCTCTTGCTCTTTAAGTTCCCATGCCTGTGGACTAAGGTTTCAATGAGTCTTTTTTGGTATAGGACCAGAAGGATGAGAAGGTTGAAGAGCAAGAAGGGGAAAAAAAGGAAAGAAAAAATAGAAAGGACAGAGGGTGGGTGTGAGGGAATATTGACAAAAAGAAGAGGGGCACAGAAAGAGGGAGACAGAGCAATATACGTGTACAGTAGGGTACTTTGACCCAACCTTAAACTCCCCCACCTCTGGGGGTGCCAGGTTGGTGGTTCCCTTGAAGTCAGCAGCTCTTTGCTAGCCTGTTTGGACACAGTTCCCACCTCCACCAGTAGAGAGGAAAGACAAAAATGCTATAAATCAAACCAAAACAAGCAAACAGAAAACTTTACGGGATAAAATTGTTAGAAAAAAACAAATAATAGGGGTGGAAACACTAGCAAAAATGAAGTTCTAATTGTTGAAAAAGGCAGCAATAGAAAATTATATTTAAACTAGAAAAATGAAAAAAGAAAAGAAAAAATCTACAGGGAAAATGTTGGTTGAAATTAAAAAACAAAACAACAACCAAAAAAAAAAAGGAAAGAAAGAAAAGAAAAACCCAGAAACAAAGCAAAAGCAGTATCTATATCTTGCTGAATATTGCATGAGCAACTGATGATCTTCTAGGGTATGAGATGTTAATCACAATGCTCATACGCCTGTACAAGATGGAGACTGGAGGCCTCTACTGATTTCTCAAACCCCGCAGGGTGGAGAGCCTAAAGTGAAGACCCTAAATTTCTCCTCAGCCCACGTAAAAGGCACTTTAAACTGCTAAACTTGGCTAAGCAGAAGCTTTCCCAAGAAAGTGCTTCGCTGGGCTCCCTCCTGAAGTGGCTATCCACTTAACCAGTGTGCCAAAACTGATCTCGCTTATGCCCCTTAGGCCTAAGGCTGCAAGGCGTCTCAGTCCCCACCTTTAGGCTGCTCAGGCACTAGATTACTAGCTTCCGCTAGATCCTTGTTCTGTGACCCTGAGGGTGGAACTTGCCAGGGCACTTCTACGACAATGGCTCTGCGCAGCCCATAGCTGAACACTATTAGCTCTGTCTGCCTCAGTGGCTCAGTTTGGGGCCTAGACAATGCTTAAAGTCCTCCACACTCTTGCTCAGGTTCTCCCAAGGTAGTTCAACTGAGTCCCAAGTCCAAAGAAACCAAAGCAGCTCACAGGTCAGGCCTTTCAAGTTTGCAATCTTCACTGCCACTGTACTTACAGCTGCCAGCGGGATTAGACTGAACGAACACACACAGCCACTTGCCAGTTTTCCACTGCTTTTGTCCTCCTCCTGGGGTCCAGAAGTCTCTCACTGACTCCTTGTGTCCTCAGAGGGATATTTATGGGCACATCCCACCAGCCAGAGATGCCTGGAGGCTTGTCTACCCAGACTCACCTTGCCCAGTTGCAAGGAAGCTGTTACTTGGCTGCCATCTTGCTCCTTCTCTCGAATATCTCAACAATGTCTTCTTCTAAGTACCTCCTAAAGGACATGTTTTATAGTTTGTTTATTTTTTTAATAAGTAGGATGAATACTAATTATAGAAACAATAGGTTAGTAAATACACAACCAATAATATAGCTTATTATCATTATGAAATATTATGCACTGTACATAATTGTACTATCCTTTTTTTATCACTGGTAGCACAGTATGTGTATTTACACCAGTATCACCACAAACACGTGAATAATGCATTGTACTGTGATGTTAGAAGGTGATAGGAATTTTTCAGCTCCATTATAATAAGACCACTGTTGTATATGTGGTCTACAATGACCAAAGCATTGTTATGTGGTACATGACTATATGAGCAAATCTAGTTGAGCAAATTAAAGAAGGGAATCAGTACAACTGTGCATTAATATGGGAATAGGTAAAATGGTTTATTTGCACAGTGAATGCTTTTCAGTCATTAAATTGAATAAGCTAGGGAATATATTTCAGCAAAATTAAATCTCAATTATGTTAATTACAGCATCAGTTTCATGAAGATATATGTAGGAGAGTACAGGTTGTGTATCCCTTATCTTAAATGTTTAAGACCAGAAGTATCAGATTTCAAATGTTTTGGATTTGGGGATATTTGCATATATATAATGAGATGTTCTAGGGATAAAACCCAGGTCTAAAACACAAATTTATTTATGTTTCATAGATATCTTATACACATATTTTTTTACATGAAACAAAGTTTTGGCTTTGTTTCACATGAGGTCAGATGTGAAATTTTCCACTTGTGCTATGTCAGTGCTCAAAAAGTTTTAGATTTTGGAGTATTTCTGGTATTTTCATTAGGGATATTCAATCTCTATTATAAATATAAATTTTTAAAATAGTCCACAATACATGTATGGGTAATAGATAGAGAGTAAAAGTTACCACCTGTGGGTGATCATGCGCTGGGTCCGGTGTATGCACAGGCTGCAGGCACCACGACTTGTGCCATGGAGTCTGCCCTCGGGGTGAGCGCTCTCGGCGCGGCATTTCCTGCTCCCTCCTTTGCATGGCTGCAGCTTGGGCCTTTGGCCTGACCCAGCCCCACTATGGCTTCAGCTTTGGAAGAGCTACAGAAAGATCTAGAAGAAGCAATGGTGTTGCTGGAAAAAGCCACTAGGAAAAGAGTACGTGATGCCCTTACAGCTGAAAAATCCAAGATTGAAACAGAAATCAAGAACAAGATGCAACAGAAATCACAGAGGAAAGCAGAACCTCTTAACAACGAAAAGCCAGCTGCTGTGGTTGCTCCCCTTACAACAGGATATACAGTGAAAATCAGTAATTATGGATGGGATCAGTCAGATAAGTTTGTGAAAATCTACATTACCTTAGCTGGTGTTCATCAGGTTCCCACTGAAAATGTGCAGGTGCATTTCACAGAGAGGTCATTTGATCTTTTGGTTAAGAATCTAAATGGGAAGAGTTACTCCATGATTGTGAACAATCTCTTGAAACCGATCTCTGGAGGGCAGTTCAAAAAAAGTTAAGACTGATACTTCTTCTCTTATGCAGAAAGGAAACAGAAAATACACGATGGGTCTATTTAACTCAGGTTGAAAAAGAATGCAAAGAAAAAGAAAAGCCCTCCTATGACACTGAAACAGATCCTAGTGAGGGACTGATGAATGTTCTAAAGAAAATTTATGAGGATAGAGATGATGATAGGAAGCGAACCATTAATAAAGCTTGGGTGGAATCAAGAGAGAAGCAAGCCAAAGGAGACACAGAATTTTGAGACTTTAAAGTCTTTTTGTGAACCGTGATGTGGATATATTGATGTTTCCAATAAGGGAATGTTGGTGAGGTACATATATAAATTTGACCAGTAACTATTTACACAACCTCCTAAGAGCAATGAATTCTCCATTTCCTACTGGAGGATTTGTTGAAATAAAATATGCTTATTAAACATTTCCTGAAAAGATGGTTTTATTAGTATACTGGTCATTTTCTTGAAGAAGGGGTTATATTGCATTATCATGTGAAATGTAAAAAGCAAGTCCTGCCTAATGAAAATTCTACATTCTATGTATTTTTGTTCAGCTAAGAGGTAGAAAAGTGAAAGTATGTACCTTTGAGTTACTGACATCAGCTCCGGCTAATGTAAGAATAAGTAAGAGTAAAATCTGAATTTTTACATTAAAAAAAAAAGTTACCACCTGTAGGATATGGCTTTTCTACAGAAGGTAAAGGAAGTGGGGTAAACTTTTGGCTATTTGGTTTTGTAAAGGGAGAAAGCTCTAAAACAAATACGTTAAAAAATTGAAATCTAAATATAATTGGTGGACACATTAATAGATGTCTTTTTTATGCATACTATATGTTTGAATTTTTTTTTAGTTTTTCAGTTAAGTTTAAAAATAAGAAAATCCATTTTCATTTAGCTGGTGCTAAAAAGATTATGCATTAAACTCTAATGTTCCTTACAGGAAAAAAATTTCTGTTACAAATAAAATTGAGCTTTTTCCCTCAATACTTATGTTCCTAGATGCCAGCCTGTTATTGTGCTCCAGGCCACTATCACTCCAGTCAACCTCAGTATCGCCCAGTCCCTTCTGTCCATTACAATTCACATCTAAACCAACCACTGCCACAGCCTGCCCAGCAGACAGGTAAGTAGAGTTTCTGGTGTTATAAATTCTTAGCCATAGGCATTGCTTTTTTCATCTTACTTTATTTCAATCTTTCTGTTAAGATACTCTACTATATTCAGTCTATCATGTATCTCAAATATGAGAATGCAAACCAATGAGTAAAGAGGAGGCAAATCTTAGCATCCCCCAGGTAATGCCACACTATTAAGTTTGTGTTGAATGGCTGCCAGTCCTCAATGCCTTCTTACCAGCCTGATAATCTACCTATGGTAACAGCCAAAGAGCAGCAAGGCAAGGCACATGTTTTCTGAATGGCTAACAAGAAGAAAAAACCAATTTTCATTGAGAGTTCTAGCGTAGGGATGATCTTAGTAAGACTACCTTAATTAAAAGGAATGATGTTCTTATGCATATTTTCTGTTTTGTTTTTCAGTTTGTTGATGTACAGTGAAAAGTATTTTCAAACCAAATTGTAACCCAATACTCGACATTTTATTAAAACTCAACATTCTTTTCAAATTTTTTCAAGCTTTCAGTGAAAATAACTGCAAAAAATCCATATTACTGATTTTAATGAACACATTTCTCTATATGCTTTCCAACTAGACTTGTGCTTCTGTCCCATATGTTTGATAAGGTACTTATCCTGCCTTTTGTAACTGTAGGAGCTGAAGTGGAATTTTATTATAGGTTTCTTTAGAGATTTTTTAGTTGCTTATCTGTAGTGGAGGCTTTCAGACTATGTAAATGTGACTGGATGAAGCACTGTAACCTCCACCTCCACTGAGATAGTTTATTGCTCTTAATATTGACTGGATTGCTTAAGGGTTACTTTACCACTTCAGGAGAAACACCTCTGCACTGGCTTATCTTGATTGAGAACTGTTCTTGCTTCTCCTTGCTGGTGCAGAATCATCAGGAGTCATTGTGATTCACGAAGTTCACACTGCAGGAAAGCTTCCAGGTCCTTAATCTATTAGCCCTGCAGGTTGCTTTATGCTTAGCATGCAGGTTCTTCCCTGTTTTATATGTTACTAGCTCTCTGTATTTGACAAGTGTTCTTCCAAAGGGTGTTGAGAACAAACACTGGTCATCTTAGCCACGTTAGGATTTTTTCTGTCTCAAATATAACTTCTTTTAGTTTTAGATTTAACCTGAAGTTTAATAATACATTCTATGTCAAACAACATAGAGTAGGTATGTGCTCTAATTTTAAAGGGCTTCAAAGTTGTTCTAGATAGATGGAAACGTTGGTTGTGAACTGCTCTTTGGCTTTACATACATTGTTGTTTTATTCTAGTATGTAATAGAAATTATTTTCTGGGCCTCCAGTGACTGAATTTTCACGTTGTTTTTGTCTTCCTTTTTTCTTCCAAAATTACACCATAGCTTGACATCGTGATAATAAAGAAGGAAATTTACCTTCATGCTACTCATTCAAATACTCTGTGTATGACCAATTAATTTAGTTGATTAGTATACCCTATTAATGAGGCAAATGAAGATTCTTTGTTATGTATTTATGTAAGCATAATCGTTTAGTTCTTTTCCATTGCACAATTTTTATTCCTCTTTCTGATCAAACTGCCTGAAAAAATTACAATCTTTTCATCACAGATTGGGACTGGTAGACTGGTACAAATACTTCCCTGCAAAATAATATTACCACTTAGAAACAACAACTAAAAATCCCTAGTTGGGTCCCAAATATCAGTGACAGACAGCATGTGTTTATCATCAGGGATATTGTTAATCATGGGTTTCTCTCCAATGCTAGTTTCGATGAGAAGGAAGGAAACAGAAAGTCAGATTGTATCTGGATAGTGGGGGCACAGAAAAGAAAATCACACTTGAATAGTTGTTTGTTTTTGAAACAGAGTCTTACTTTGTTACCCTTAGTAGAGTGCCATGACATCATAGTTCACAGCAACCTCAAACTCTTGGGCTTATGCAATTCTTTTGCCTCAGCCTCCCAAGTAGTTGGGACTACAGGCACCCACCACCACAACACCCAGCTATTTTTAGAGATGAGGTCTCGTTCTGGCTCAGGCTGGTCAAACAAGTGAGCTCAGGCAGTCTATCAGCCTCGGCCTTCCAAGTGCTGGAATTATAGGCATGAGCCAATGCGCCCGACCCATACTTGAATAGTTTTTGACATTGTGTTTGACTCTTAAGAGCCAGTCATAACGCTTTATAACTAGACTTTGTTCTTTTATTTTATTTAGTGCACTCAACTTGGAGCTTAAATTAGTTGAATCTCATTCAGTTTGAAGAATAGAAGAAATAAATCAGCAAAGCATCCTTATATGAAAGGGAAGGAAATTCTGTATGCTCATAAGTATAATAGAAAATGTCCCTTTAAAGAAAAGGTCAGCTGATGACACCTGTTGCTCAGTGGATCGGATGCCGGCCACATGTACCAAGGCTGGTGGGTTGGAACCTGGCCCGGGCCAGCTAAAACAATGACAACTGCAACAACAACACAAAAATATATAGCCGGGCTTTGTGGTGGGCGCCTGTAGTACCAGCAGCCTAGGAGGCTGAGGCAAGAGAATAGCTAAGCCCAAGAGTTTGAGGTTGCTGTGAGCTATGACTCCATGGCACTCTACCCAGAGCAACAGCTTGAGATGCTGTCTCAAAAAAAAAAAAAAAAAAAAAAAAGGTCAGCAGTGGCAATGCCAGCCATTATGTTGGTAATTTTATTGAACTTTTTTGTAGAATTATCAGGAATTTAGACTTTTAAAAAAGTTATAATCTAAAAGACTGTTTTATAGTTATAATTTTTTTAATAGCAAAACTTACAGAATAATGTGTTTATGTTCACATGTATCCTAATAGAAAGTAAAATATACTGGGAACTGAAAAATTTATTATTTCTCTCTTTTTTTTGACATACATAGCAATTTCTCTCTCAGTAATTTATTTTTTGCATGTAGGCATAATACTTTCTGAGTTTCCTTTTTGGATTTTTTTCGTATATATTTCTCTACATTTCACTATCCCAGTCCAATTAAAATGACAAATAATTTGTCATATCGCTTACATTTTTATTTCTTGTCAAACAATACTTGCGACTCAACGCCTGTGGGTCAAGCAGCTAAGGCGCCAGCCACATACACCTGAGCTGGCAGGTTTGAATCCAGCCCCAGCCCGCCAAACAACAATGACGGCTGCAACCAAAAAATAGCCGGGTGTTGTGGTGGACGCCTGTAGTCCCAGCTACTTGGTAGGTGGAGGCAGGAGAATCACTTGAGCCCAGGAGTTTGAGGTTGCTGTGATCTATGATGCCACGGTACTCTACCCAGGGTGACAGCTTGAGGGTCTGTCTCAAGGAAAAAAAAAATACTTGCTTACCGTACAAACTGTCAAGAAGCATTCATTTTTATTTTTGCATAAAAACATGAAACTAATTATTAAAGTGAATAATGAAATCATTGGTAGTTTGGGGATAATTTTTCTTCACTGTAGCACAAATATTTATATATAAATATAAATATTTTTTGCCTTTAAATTATCAAACCCATTTGAGCCAAGTATTCTTCTTAGATCAGGTAGAGAGTGGTAAAAATACAGGATTTTCTGTTGTTTTCCCTTTTGGAGGCAGATAAGAAGTTCGTAGACTATCTCAAAGGTAATGTTCTTTCAGTCTTTTATCCTTATGTGCCAGTAGAACAAAATCATTCATACTCCTTGACAGTAAACCTTTATTTATTACTGCAATGGAATTGAAATCATTACTGCTGGGGAGTGACTGTACTAGTCTTTCGTTATGAATGTAAACCTGCTGACCATGATGATTCAAAACAGAGTTGAGTTAACCCCTAAACAAAAACAGAAGAAATTCTGTCTATATACATTAGGCTTTTCAGATAATTTGTTTTATAATGTGGAAGAACAACAAAATATGAGTCACAGTCCTGGTAGCCATTAGTCATCTTAACTGGTGTTAAACAGATTACTTAAAACTTTAGGGTTTCAGTTTACCCACTTGCAAAGTAAAAAAGGTTTACTACATTGTCTGTTGAAACGTCTGTACGCTCTAAAATTCCATTATTCTGTGTGTCTCGTGTGAGTTATTTCTAGTTCAGAAAGGTGAAATATTAGAGAGTTTGTAACAGCTTAGCAATTTACTGTCAATAACTGGGTCATGCAAATGAATAACAGGTCATTCAGTCTGCAAATCTGAATGCAGATTATTTCAAAATCTGGTTACTTACCAGTTGCAATAATAGAGATTTATTATCTTAACCGTTTATCATAAAATGTACAGTTTGAATACTAGAAAGTACACTACCTATAAGGAGTTTGATAAACTTTAAAGAAACTTTTCCTGCATGTAGTAACTATAGCGAAGATTTTCAATTTATGAATGAATCCCTGGCTCTTTTCTATATAGCCACTTTCATTCTTATGATTCTCTGGAAAAGTTTGCAGCTTTACTATATATGTTTACTATTTTGCAATAATTGGCCTTGTTCCTGAGCTGTTGGATTCGGGGCCGTAGCACTGTCTGAGAGGTTTACATTTCTCACAGTGAACCGGTCTCTTTTTCAGCTGCTTCCTGGCTTCTTTTTACTCAGGTTTCCACTACCTTTTTGCTTTTTTTTTTTTTTTTTTTTTTTTTTTTTTTTCCCGTTGCCATACATAGAAATACCTCTGGTGACATTAAAAGTGTACTATCTCTAATCAGTTGAAGTTTTAGAGTTGATCCAGTAATAATAATAATAGTAGCCACTATGTTTAGAGTGTTTACTGTATGCCAGTCACTGTGCTATGGATTTTACTATATCATTAAATCTTTAGAACAACCCACTAGGGTAGGGCTTTAAATGAGGTAACTGAAGGTGACAGAGATTACATAACTTGCCAAAATTCCCACTGCTAGTGACTGATGGAGCACAGAATTCTTACCTAAAAGACTGAATCCATACCTCCCTTCTATCTCCCGACCTCAATTGGTTGACATTATAGTAAGTGGTCACTTAACATCTTCCTCGATAGGTTCTTCGAAATCATGACTTTCAGTGAAATAATGCATAAGGACACCAATTTTACCATGGCCTAATGGATATAAACAGGAATGAGGTTCCTACAGCATCCTTCTAGTCACAAAAACACTACTGAACTTCTAAATAAAGACCCAAAAGACTTCTAATGTCAAACCCTATAATAAATGTCACCTACGTAAATATTTAAGTAAGATTAGTAAAAAGCAGTAAGATCATTATTTACCCAGTGATTCTAGTTCAGGGTCGCTGGTGGCTAAAGCCTATTTCAGCAGCTCAAGGTGCAAGGCGCAAACCAGCCCTAGACAGTCACCATCCTATTGCAGGGACCCTTCATACTCATCCTTATTCACACTAGGACCAGTTAGACATGCCAGTTCACCTAATGTGCACAACTTTGGGGTTTGGGAGAAAGCTGGAATACCCAGAGAAAACCCACACAGATAAGGGAAGGACATGCAAATTCCATACAGACAGTGGCCTTAGCTGGGAATTTATTTATAGTTTTTCTTATTAACATTATAAGACATTGAGCCAAATGACACTATTCAAAAGAGCCATTGCATTTTATATGGAAAAACCTAGTTCTGTGCTACCTGACATGATACGTAGTAGTCACATAGTGGTATTTATGCTAATTTATTTTATTTTATTTGTTTATAGTTTTGGGTGAGAGTCTTGTTATGTTGTTCCAACTGGTCTCGAACTCCTGGGCTCACGTCATCCTCCCACTATAGTTTCCCAAATAGCTGTGATTTTAGGCATATGCCACCTTATTTGGCTTATTTACATTTAAATTTGATTTAATAAAAAAATTAAAATCTTCAGTCACATATGATGGATGCATTAGACACATGTGGCTAATGGCTACCATCTTGAACAGTTCAGATATGAAAAATTTCTATCATTGGTATGTGTTGATCTAGATAATGCTGATCGCATCCTGGTTTTGTTTTTAGCCTGAAGTATCTAGCTGTCTGTGTAGATAAGGTCAAAGACATTCTCCTAATTTATTATTTTGCCCCATAAAATTTCACTTCCATAAACATTTATGTGGAAAATATGAATATTCCTTGAATATTATCTCCAAAATTATCACTAATGCATTATGATTTCCTCTTTATAACTCTGCTTTTTATATAAATGTGAATATTCCACTTGTGAAAACATGTCATATATGTAATATCAATTCTATTTGGTTGTCTTCATCTGTTCTGGCTGCTATAACAAAATACCATACACTACATGCCTTACAAACAGTAAAAATTTATTTCCCAAAGTTCTGAAGGTAGTCAAGTCCAAGATCAAGGCTCTAGAAGATTCCATGTCTGGTCTCATTTGCTTCCACTGGTTTGTAGATGGCTGTCTTCTTCCTGTTTCCTCACCTGGAGTAAAAAGCAAGGGGGCTCCCTTGGGCTGCTTTTATAAGGGCCTTAACTCAATTCCTCATTGCTCATGACCTCCTTAAAATCCTACCTTCTAAGGCCATCTCATTGGAGGTTAGGCTTCACTATGTGAATTTGTGGGAAACACATTCAGTGTATAGTAATGGTTAATACTTGATGTAACACTGATGGTATAGCATTCATGGCATCTGTTAGTTCTTTCTTTCAACCATATAAAGGATAACTTCGCAGGAGTTCGAGACCAGTCTGAGCAAAAGTGAGACCCTGTCTCTACTAAAAATAGAAAAATTTAGCCCAGCCTTATGGCAGGCACCTGTAATTCCAATTACTTGTAAGGCTGAGGGAGGAGGATAGCTTGAGGTGAGGAGTTTGAGGTTACTGTGAACTAGGCTGATCCTTCTGGCCCTCTAAGCTAGGCAACAGAATGAGACTCTCTCTCACAAAATAAAAAGATTATTTGGTTCTTATTATTTTCAGCATTACATACACAGTGAATATTTTCACAATGGCAAAAATAACATAATGAGGAACACAAAAATATCTATCTGTATATACTAACTAAACACAATTACTCTGGTTTTATTCCATTGGCTATTTGATGATTTAATATTTAAATTACAGGTTAAAAAATGAGTACTTGGTAAAGATACTGGAGGTATCTGTGAATTTGGTGTGTAGACAAATGGAAAATCCTTTTTTTTTTTTTTTAATTTAATAGTAGTTAGAACATTGAAACCATTGTGGGAAAAGTGCTCAGTCTCACAAAATTACTCTCTGTTTTACTGAAAAAACCCAGTGGATTTGCCCATTTGAAAATGCTATATTAAGAGAGCAGATGCTGGTAGTTGGCCAGGAAAAGAGCAACCAAAATGGCTTAATACACTCCTGCCTTCAGTTAGGCCCACTTTTATTTTTTCAAAGGTGAAAGGAAAATGAGGAAAAAAAAAAAAAAGCAGCATTTTCATATAATTTAAACATCTATTCTTATGTGCTTAAGAAAACATATTCAGAAGATAAATTAGCAAACACCTTGGTTAATTTTGAAAGAAAAGAAAATGATGCCTTTCTTCTAGAGAGCATCACAGTCAAATTCATAAATTTCCTACTTATATATTCCTCTGAACTCACGAGCTCTAACTCAAATTAATAAAATATCACAGTAAGGAGGCATATATTCTCACCTTCATATACTGGAATTGTTCTTAGCACTAATAAGTATTCTAGAAAAAAATGTTTGCAGTTCACTGAAAGAACATCAAACATGGGACAGCAGACTGATGATCTTACAAAGTGCCAATTCAGTGTACCTGTGAGACAGAAGAGGCCTTGAGGTACCCTGCATTTCATTGTTTATTTTGTGGTATTAAGTAAAATCCAGAAGGTGTTTTATCATTATGGTACCCATACCTCTGAAGTGGTTAAAAAAATAAGCATTCTAACAGATGTTGTGAAGATCATAGTATTGATTTGAAGAAATCAAGAAATTTAAGGTTGAGAGAAAGTTAAGATCATCTGTTCTAATTAAAGAGAACAGAAAAGTTCCCCCAGAGAACTTTATCATTGACAGTGGATATAGTAGATCAGAACATGAATTCTGTATAGAGAAATTTGGATGGGAGGCTCAACTCTATGGTTAATTGTGGAACTTTGTCCAAGTCACTTTCTCTTTCCCTGTTCCTCTGTTTTCCTTCATTACAGAGAGAAATTAAAACCCTTTTCCACAGATCTAAGGTCTATGTACAATTTTTTGTTTTTCCCAAAGGTTTGTGTTGCTAGTTACTATTTAACTGACTCTGCTTCACTAAAACACTAAATTAGTTAAAGTACATCATCATCATCCTCATCGTTGTCATCATTAATATAAATTGGGAGAGGAACAAGGCTACTACATACAACCCAAACACACAGGTACCAGAAATTCATTTGAACAATGGCTTCCACTAGATATTTTTTTCATGTCCAATTATATTCTTAGACATTGTAATTTTCCATCTCCTCCTCTGGACATTGATTGTTGGTGTATGCAGTGATGACCATGAAGTCCTGAATGGTCATTATTGCCCAGTAACAATTCAATTCTGTGTACTAGACTGTGCTCATTTGACCTGGAAATTTGCTTTGGCCATTTAAAAATAATTTTGAACAGGAATTGAACACAAAAATGCTTCTTCCTCAACATTTGGTTAGACAATTCCATTACCTACAATATCCTATTCCCTAAGTATATTAGTTAATCAAGGATTAACTGTGTATTCTTTAGCTAGTGAGTTAATTAATTGGAGCAAGTGAATTTTTTGGCCAGGCTAGATGTCTGCAGTGATGTAATTGTTTGGGTTTTATTGTTCTCTTTAGTAAGGAGCAAAATTGCATGAGCAGGGACATATTTATGTTTTGCTAAGGCAACGACACCTTATATATAGTGCATATGGTCAGGCTTTCGTAGAAGTTCTTGAAATTGCTTTATGGTACACTAATTATACGATTTCCTAGTTAACCTGATAAATGACAAACATGCCTTATCTATTTCTAGAAACATTAGTCAATTCTCTTTTCTTGTCTTATTTATGATATCAAGCAACAATCTAACTATCTCCATATAGCAGATTTCCCTGGGGGTGAAAGGAGATCATTCTGTTTATCATTATATCTGTAAAACAGAACATAGCATCTTGGCATAGTAGATGCTTCATATATGACTAATGAACTAAACAATGGATTACAGCAGAATCTCCATAGTTGAACACTTCCCCACACTGACCACCTTCTTAAGTTGACCTTATTTTCATAGACCGGACATGTCCCACACATGCACATATCAGTCCAGCAGGCCTAGTTACTTATGTTGACCACCTCCATATGTTGACCTATTTGTTACAGTCCCTTGGGTGGTCAACTTATGGAGAATATACCATATTTTTAAGGAGTAGGTTATTTTGGTAAAGTAGTAGTTGCTCATTCAGTACTAGTTTTGTAGTTATCATCTTAAATTAAATCTCTCAAATCAATTTTAGCCAAGGTAAAACAGTAGGTTATCTGAATGTATTTTCAGACTTACTTTTCCTTTCCCTCTCCGTATTGCAAATGAAAGAAAATTGTACACATCTTTGATACTAAATGTCTTTCATAGTTAGACACACAGAGTAGAGACCATATTACATTTGTTTAATGAATATATTGGAAGTAAAGACAACTTTATAAAAAATAAAGTTGGAGCTATTTTGAAAATCTTTTCCTTTCCATCAGAAAAAAAACCCATATAATGTAACTTAGAATTAACTTAATTTAGACAATGGCAAAGTAGAGAAGGAATACACACAGAAGGAAAGAATTGATACATTAAATGATTTTCTATTAATTATAAACATGGTTTGGAACAACGTGAGGGAGCGACCATGTTAATTTCCACAATGGAAGCAAAATATTTTAATAAGAGTAATCACACAGGCTATTTTTGGCCTAACCTTGGTCTTTGAACAATGTAGGTGTTAAGGTTGTTGACGTCCATGCAGTCAAAAATCTACTTGTAACTTGGCTCTCCCCCCAAAATCAACTATTAGTTGTTTACTGGGTTTTTTTGTCTGTGTATTTGTTTGAGACAGGGTCTGGCTCTGTCTCCCAGGCTAAGGTACCAGTGCCTCAGCCTACATTATAGCAACTTCAAATTCCTGAGCACAAGCAGTCCTCCTACCTTAGTTTCCCAAGTAGCAAGGACTACAAGCATGCATCATGATCCCCAGCTACTTTTTCTATTTTAGTAGAGATGGGGGTCTCTCTTTTGCCCAGGTTGCTTGCAAATCCCTGACCTCTAGTCTCAGTCTCCCAGAATACGAGGATTACAGGCATGAGCCACCATGCCTGGCCCTAATTGCCTGCTGTTTATGGGAAGCTTTACTGACAACATAAGTATTTGATTAACATATATTTTGTATATTATGTGTAGTATGCACGCATACTGTTTTCTGAAAATAAAGTCAGCTAGAGAAAAGAAAATGTTATTAAGAAATTCATAAGGAGCTGGGCATGTTGGCTTTCCTGTAATTCTAGCACTCTGGGAGGCTGAGGCAGGTGGATTGCTTGAGCTCAAGAGTTCTACACCAGCCTGAGCAAGAGTGAGACCCTGTCTCCTGGGTAATTTGAGATATGATCCCCTGCTTATAGGCTATTTATATTGATTTATTCTTTTTATTGTTGGGGATTCATTGGGGGTACAAAGAATCAGGTTACAATGATTGCATTTGTTAGGTAAAGTCCCTCTTATAATTGTTTCCTGCCCCAAATAGGCATGTCATACACCTTGACTCCTCCCATCCTCTTCCCTTCTCTCTCTCTGCTCTTCCCTTACCCCACCTCTTTCCCTCCTTCTCTCCTTCCATTCTTCCCTCCTTCCCTCTCTCTGCTCTCCATTTCCTCTACCTCCCTCCCTCCTTCCTTCCCTCTCTCTGCTGTATATTGATTTATTTCTATTAGACTCATATAAATACTCTTATTGGCACATTATCCTAGAAAGTGCTAGTTTCTCTCTCTTGTTAGGAACACCTCTGCTCCCTGCCAGGATAGGAATTGAATAAGATAGAGAGGATCAAGGAGTCATGATAAAAAATATTATGAGATAAATCAAAGTTTGGGAATATGATCTTAGGAGAGCGACATATTGGCATTCTTACGGAAGAGCTAGAACCGATCAGTCTGGAGAATAGTGCCAAAAGTATAAAATATTCTCAGTGTTCAATCCCTAAAACCACTCACTTTCATGTAAAATGCTAGTAGTGGGGTTGTGATTCAATTACTATTTGAATAAATGTTTCCTAACTCTACTTACTTTCATTGTTTACAAGGTGCTGTGATTAAGACCTAGTGTGCAAATCCTATTGTTAGCTCAGGCCTATAATCCTAGAACTCTGGGAGGCTGAGGCAGCATCCTTTGAAGTCATATGTTGGAGACCCCATCTCTGCTAAAAAAAAAAAAAAATAGAAAAACTTGTGAGGCGTTGTGGCAAGTGCCTGTAGTCCCAGCTACTTAGGAGTGTGAGGCCAGAGGATCGCTTGAGCCAAAGAGTTTGAGGTTTCTGTGAGTTATGACGCCATGGTACACTACCTCAGGGTGACAGATTGAAACTCTGTCAAAAAAAAAAAAAAAAAAAAAAAAAAAGGAAAGGAAAAAAATTACCTACTGCACAGATGGTATTACCTTAAGCAGAAGTTGTATTAAATGTGGTAACCAATATAGGATACCTAATTGTTAGGAGGAGATTCTTTTTCAGGTTTATCTGTGTGTTTATCTCTCCCTTTTTCTACCCCATCCCTCACTTCCCAATTGTTTTTCAGATCACTATTGGATGACAAAGGGGGTAAGAAAAAGGAAGTTAGAATTAGCTGAACACTGCAAGTTACTGTTGATAAAGAGGGGGAGTATACTTGAGGTGAGGTGTGGAGGCTGAATATGAAGCAGACTGAAACCATTTGGTACATAAACTTTAGGCTTTCTACTGTTTTGAAACAAACACTGATATCAACATTTCCTTTTCTATTCTCACTCTGGGAATTCAGTCTCCTGTACCAACACTTAACAGAGAAAGTGGCCTTTGTTTTGGTCTCAAAATACGTATTCATCCATTTTCCTAGCCATCCTGCCTGCTTAGCACATCCCACCCTTGTTACCTATTATAAATTTTAACCTCTTTTACATCCAAAATTACACTTGATTTCCTGAGTCAGTTCCCTGTAGCAAAACCTGCTAAAGTCACAACTGTGATAGGAACTAAACTCAAATGTGTCCAAAGAGCTACTGCCAAACTAACAAGTAAGGTGCTTGTGAGGGACAGAGAAGTGGATTTTGTCAATGACATAAGTGCCTGGACTAACCAACTCCATACAATTTTTTTTTTTTTTTTTCTTTGAGACAGAGCCTCACATAGCTTACAGCAACCTTAAACTCTTAGGTCTCAAGCTACTCTCTTGCTTCAGCCTCCCGAGTACCTGGAACTACAGGCACCCACCACAATACCCAGGTATTTTTACAGACTGGGTCTCGCTCTAGCTCAGGCTGGTCTCAAACCCGTGAGCTCAGGCAATCTGCCTGCCTCAGCCTTGTAAATGCTGGGATTACAGGTGTGAATGAACGACCACGCCCGGCCTCAAATGTATTTTTAATTGGAAACTCAGGATTATGAAACTGAACGAGGACCATCATGAATTTAATAAATACCAATATGGCTTGTAGGAGGAGTTTTGGAACCCTCAAGTCTGTGTACTCAAATAATCCATGTTTTGATGATGGGTAACCTTTCTTTAGGTATCATGGCCCCCTTTTTCCTCAACACACATTTTATCATTATTTTTATTAAGTCATTTGTACATAGATCATAAATACATTTATGCTGTTATGAGATTCATTTATTGATTATTTATACAAATTGGAGTGATTACATCCTACTAATTAACATAGCCTTTACTTCATTTACCCAATTACAGTGTTAAGACGTTTGTGTTCTATGCCTGACAGATCCAGCTTATACTTGCAATATGCTCCATAGGTAGGATTCCCCTATTAACCCTCCCTCTATCAACCCACCCCACTTCCTTCCCTCCTTCATCCTAGGTTATAGTTGTGATTCATCTTTCATATAAAAATGTGAGTGATTATAAATTGGTTTCATAGTAGTACTGAGTACATAGGATATATTTTTTTCCATCCCTGAGATACTTTACTAAGAAGAATATTTTCCAGCTCCATCCTTGTAAACATAAAAGAGGTAAAGTCTCCATTTTTTTAACGCTGATAGTATTCCATGGTATACCTATACCACAATTTATTAATCCATTCAACACACATTTTAGTTGACTTGTATTAAATATGCTACAGTGCAAGCGAGGCAAAATAAGGCAGAATATAAAAAATAGCACCAGAAATATTACAGTAAATTTTGTTCTCAAGCTAATGTGGTGAAAGTAATAAAGTGGTAAAGGTTCTAAATGGTATGCCCAAACTCTCTCTATCCCTCATTTCCTTAAATATGGTCTGGAGGTAGTGTCATGAGGGCACTTTAAGATTTTGGCACTTGAGTCCAGGCTCAGTGGCTCATGCCTGTAATCCTAGCACTTAGGGAGGCTGAGGTGGGTGGATTAATTGGTTGAGCTTACCAGGGGTTAAGACCAACCTGAGTAAGAATGAGACCACATCTCTAAACATAGCTGGATGTTGTAGCAGCTGTCTTTAGTCCCAACTCTTCTGTAGACTGAGGCAAGAGGATCCCTTGAGCCCAAGTGTTTTGAGGTTGCTGTGAGGTATGGCACTCTACCCATGGCAACAAAGTGAGACTCTTTCTCAAAGAAAAAGAAGAATTTGGCTTTTGGGTTAACCTGTGCAGATTGGTTAGTCCTGGTAAATTGGAAAGAGGTAACAGTTTGGTAAGTTTAGATTTCAGTATCCCACAGAGAGTTAAAAACTGTAGTATGTAGCCATCAGTATCTATGCTGATAGTTCATATCCAGTGGTATCTTTAAAACTCAAGTAGAATGCATGCAGACACAGATACACAGACACACACAAAGGCACACAACCAAAGACCCTTTCCACCTCCTTTTCAACCCCACTGGAGATTTGGATTAAGTAAATCTGAACTAGGGGTTGAGCATCTATACTTTTAAATGTATATTCTGTTGTACAGCCAATAATAAAAATCCCCTGGCCCAGATACTTCAATTTGTTCTGGAGCTTGATGTCATCGTGTGCTTTATTGTGTAACACATTTATTTAACCAATACTATTTGTTAGGCATTATTCCAGTTTCTCTGCGATATTAACCAATTTAGTCCTCATCCCAACCCTATGAGGTAGATATTATCATTGTCTCCATTTTGCAGATCAAGGGAAAGAGAGGTACATAGATTGTTCAAGATCACATGAATAATCTTCTGTCTTAATTAAAAAGACACAAAATAGTATCTCATCAAAGTGTATTGACTATTCTGAAGGTATTTATATATTAAAGTACTGTCAATATTGTAAAATAACTTTATATGATGAGAACTTAGGTCATTATCCAATGTGAAAAAAAAAAGACACCTTGGTCTGATTTATGAATTCGGTTTTTTTTTTTTTTTTTTGAGACTGTCTGACTATTTTGCCCTAGGTATAGTGCAGTGGTGTCACCGCAACCTCAACCTCTTGGGCGTCAGCAGTTCTCGTGCCTTAGCCTCTCAAGTCGCTGGAACTCCAGCGAACGTCAGGCTGTTGGGGGGGGTGGCATGGTCGTGGTGTCGTCGGCCGGGGCCAGGGTTG
>CAUYPK010074776.1:0-29918 GCA_963574355.1 Loris lydekkerianus
AAGCCTATCTCTGTGAGTAACCCAGGGGGGTCCAGATTTCTTAAGCCTCTGGAAGAAAAGTAAGTCACTTTAAACTCACACTGAATTCACTTTGTGTGCTTGATGTAGGATATGTTTATTTTTAAATATTATCCTACAGAACCATCCTTGGGACTCTGGGATGAAACCCATCTGGTCATGATGTATAATTTGTTTGATGTGTTGTTGGATTCTGTTTGCTAGCATCTTATTGAATATTTTTGCATCAATATTTGTTAGAGATATTGATCTATAATTTTCTTTTCTTGTTTAGTCTTTTCCTGGTTTGGGTATCAGGGTCATATTTACTTCATAGAATGTGTTGGGAAGTATTCCTTCTTTTTCTATGCATTGGAAAAGGTTAATATAGGTACTAGTTCCTCTTTAAAGGTTTGGAAAGATATTTGTACCAGATTGTTCATTGCAGCTCAATTCATAATTGCCAAGTCAAGGAAGAAGCCCAAGTGCCCATCAACCAATTAATGGATTAATAAATTGTGATATATGTATACCATGGAATACTATGCAGCACTTAAAAATGAAAATTTTTCCTTTTTTATGTTTACATGGATGGAGCTGGAAAATATTCTTAGTAAAGTATGTCAGGAATGTATTAAAAAAATCCAATGTACTCAGTAGTACTGTGAAACCAATTTATAATCACTCACACTTGCATATGAAAAATGAAACACAACTATAGCCTAGGATGAAGGATGGAAGGGGAGGGAGATATGAAGAGAGGGGGGTGGGTTAATAGAGGGAGGGTTATTAGGGGGACCAGACCTATGGAATGTATTGCAAGTACAAGTTGGATCTATCAGATATAGAACACAAATGCCTTAATGCTGTAATTGGGTAAATGAGGTGAAGACTATGTTGATTAGTAGGATGTAAGCACTCAAGTTTGAACAAATAATCAACACATTGAATCCCATAATGGCATAAATGTATTCATGATCTATGTATAAATGACTTAAGAAAAAAAAAGCTTCCATTTGTTTGTCATTATTTTTTTATTTGTTTAATGCTTTTTTGTCCATGATTTTGCATGGTATTTCTAAGGCTTTGTTCAGTTTTATGTACAGCTTGATTTTCACTATGTGCAGAAAATTGTAATTTTAACTTAAAATTATAATTTTAGCTGAATTTATAATTTTTTTAAAAAGCGCTTAATTTTACCATGTTTCATTTTTTGAACTAATACATATTTATAGCCCATAGATAATAGGAGCTCATTTTCCTTGAATAAGCAGTTAAGTGACTACTGATATTTGAATTAATTTGATTGGTCTCATCACCAAGGAAGCAGGCCAGACAATAGATTATAAGCTTGAAGCTTGCAGGATGTGGGCCTCCCCATTCATGGGGGAGAGGGGCAGGAGGGAGAAGGCGCCAAGCAACCTCCCCAGCTGCTATTTATTGAGAAAAAGCTCCCTCTCATGAGCCCAACCCCCACATTGGAATTCCATAGCTATAATTTTATATAAGTTACACTCTTGCCAAATTTAAATCTATTTTCAACTGCCAACACCTGTTCTGTTCCTTAATATCTAGTGATTGCTTGTATGTTTAAATAAATTGCTACTTAGTCTCTGCAAGCTCATTGTCCCGGTTCCTACACATCCTGTTGCATAGGTTGCTACATAGATTGTTACATAGATCACTACATGTGTTGTTACATAAGCTGCTACATATTCTATTACATAGGTTGCTACATATCCTGTTACATAGGTTACTACATAATTAGCTACTGGTGGAGTCTTTTAAATAAACATTTTAATATGTCAGATTTGATTCTAAAGTGTTCACTTCATGTTAATGTATGTATGTGTGTGTAATTACTACATATATTCAACATTGAGGCAAAAGAAGGCCAGATTGTAGTTTACATGGTTAAAGGCATTGTTTGAGATGGATTGGTCTTCACTACAGATTTCAGTTTATCATAATCCACCTTAGTCTCAAGTCACTCATGTGGTTTATTTTTAAGAATCAAATCACCAGAATGGAACTTCTCAAACTATTGATGTACTGTAGATTCATTAGCCACATCTTTAACAAGCACTTGTTAATATTCCAAGCTCTCTGTGCTGTATTGATTCCATGATGTAACTCATATTTAAAAAAAAATAACACAAGGCTGGACTTGGTTGCTCATGTATGTAATTCTAGCACTCTCTGAGGCTGAAATGGGTGTATTGCTCGAGCTCAGGAGTTCAAGACTGGCCTGAGCAAGAGTGAGACCCTATCTCTACTAAAAAAAAACTAGCCAGGCATGGTGGCTCGGACCTATAGTTCCAGCTACTTAAGCTAAAGTAGGAGAATTCCTTGAACTCAGGAATTTGAGGTTGCTGTGAGCTATGATGTCATAGCACTCTATCTGAGGTGACAGACTGAGGCTATCTCTCAAAAATAAATAAATAAATAAATAATTTTTAAAATAATATGAATTTTTGACTTGTTATGGTTCACAAAAATTGCTTTAAACATTTTTTAAAGATAATCACAAGCCAAAATATGTATTTGAAAGAATGAGGATGTACTTTCACAAGAAAATTTTTTAAAAAGTGTCTAAGTGAAATGTCAGAGATATTGTCAAACTTAGTAATTAATAAAATCAGGCATATCTTAACAAGCTAATAATTTTTCTTTTTGGCTTCTTTTACCTTTATCTGTGAGAGTCTGTTTGTAACATTAGTTTAATTTTGTTTTTTTTCTTTTCTTTTATTTTTTTTATTACTGATAAGCCTTTCATTGTAACATTTTTTGTGTTTTCATGGGTTTTTTATTCTTTATTTATCATGTGCTTTTTATTGTATGAATATGACACAATTTGTTTTTTGCTCTCATATTGACGAACACATTTTTTGTCTCATATCCAAAACTGCTATGGATACTTCAAGGCTTTTGTGGATCTGTGCTTTCATTTCATTTCATAAAATACATAGAAATACTTACAGCATCAATGTTAGAGTGTCTTGTTATCTTACATATGTTACAGACTTGGCTGCTTTAGTGCATGTACTCACCCTCAATAATAGCATATTTATAAGGACATCATTGTCAGGGTTTCTCATAATAGTTTATTAAGGGCAATTCAATGATATTCCAGGTTGAATGACACTAGGAAGGATTGGTTTGAAGTACTACACAGGAAATATAGCAATTTTATATAAGTTACACTCTTGCCAAATTTAAATAATTCTGCATATTGGCAAATAAAACTTGGTGTCCATGAGAAATAGAAGATATGAATTATTTAATAGATGATATTTTTTCTAGTGTTAACAATAGAGCATTTTTAAACCAGCTTCTGCTTTAATGTGGTTTAATATTACTCCCATTCTGCACCATTTCTATATAGTGCTTATATCCATCTGACACTCAATATTCAAATTTTATCTTTTAATTCTTAAAACTTAAAACTGTATTTCTGGATGTTTATTTGTTTGTTTTTTATAATAAGGAAAAACATCTCTAATATGCTTTATTCACTGTCTAGTGAACAGATCTGTTTTCTGCCTAGCAGTCTTGAAATATTTTGTAATTCATTCACTGGGATAGAATATTCTTTTGATTGGTAGAATTGTAAGGGACATTCCATTTTTACATATAGCAGATATTATGAGGTGAGAGAGTGAGGGCTGGGGAGTGGGCATGATGTCAAAAACATCACATTTGGCACAACTCAACACTCACATGTTGGAGCAAAAAGCACCCTTATTGTTTTATGTATCAAAGCCATATCCATCCTGAAGTTGTTTGCATATAAGAGGTTGTTTAACACATTTTAATTGCTTTAAGAGTTGAATATTTTACATATACATTTTATATTCTATGGAATTATCAAGTAAGTTTCACTGGAGGTTAAATATTATCTTGCTCTTTTCTTGCAATATATTCTTGGGTTTCTTTATACTTGTGATTTTTCTGTCTTAAGATTAATTGGTTTCTACATGTATCATAAATTATGTATCTTCCTCTATTTTGGCTGTTGGTATAATTTTTTGAAACATGAGGGAACCTGCATTGTTCAATAGCTTGGCTTATGGAAAAAAACATAGACATCTAGGAATTGGTATGTAAATAATTCCATTATTTTATGAAAAATAATTGAATTTTCTTTTTTTCCTTTTTTTATTAAGTCATATATACATAGATCATGAATGCATTTATGCATTTGTGGGATTCAATATGTTGATTATTTGTACAAATTGGAGTGCTTACATCCTACTAATGAACATAGCTTTCACCTCATTTACTTAATCACAGAATTAAGACATTCATGTTCAATACTTGATAGATTTGACTTGTACACTTGCAATATGCTCCATAGGTGTGGTCCCACCATTAACCTTCCCTCTGTTGAACCACCCCCATCCTTCCACTCTCCCTCCTCTTCCCTCCTTCATCCTGGGCTATAGTTGTGATTCATCTTTCACATGAAAGTGTGAGTGATTATAAATTGGTTTTATAGTAGTACAGAGTACATTGGATTTTTTTTTTCCATTTCTGAGATACTTTACTAAGAAGAGTATTTTCCAGTTCTTATTTCTTTGGCAAGTACTATACCAACAATATTGACATTTAAAATCATTGTTTATTGTTTTTGCTATTTTTTATTACTATTATTTTTGTTGAGATTTCTACCATTACCATTGGTCCTGGTTAGTGGTTCATTGCATCGCAGTCATAATGTAACTAATATAGTATCTGATTTGAGAAACTTGTAAAGAATTTATTTGTGTCATGATACTCTGAAAAGTAAAATGAAATGTTGATACATTTCCAAGAATGTCACTTTACTCTCGCAGAGTACATTTAATATTTAACCTATTTTACTTTTATTACAAAAATGTATTTTATCATGTTTATGAATAATGAAAACATTATTTAGTTAATAAAAATAATAATTTATAAAATTAGTAATTATCTTCCATATTAGTAAAATGCTGTCTTAGTTGATGTGTTTGTCTAAAACTTGTTTTTGATTATTTTTGAAGAGTTTTTCAGGTGTTGCTAGTAAATTCCCAATACTTAATGCTTATTTTGCATAATCATGTTTTGATATCAGAATTAAAGTGGATTTTATTTTTAGACATACTATGAGGAGGTTTTATTAAGTAGGAAGTTTAATGCATTGATTATGCTTTTAAAATTACTCATTGCCTTGCATGGGTATATTGGACATTTCCTGGGTGAAGGACAGTACTGTAACTCATATTTTTTGTTTTTTTTTTGAGACAGACTCTTACTTTCTTGCTCCTCGTAGAGTACGTGGAGTCATAGCTCACAGCAACCTCAGACTCTTGGGCTCAAGTGATTCTCTTGCTTTAGCTTACCAAGTAGCTGGGATACATGCACCTGCCACAACACCCAGCTAATTTTTTTAGAGATGGGGGTCTCATTCTTGCTCAGGCTGGTCTCAAATTCATGAGCTCAAGCAACCCATCCACCTCAGCCACCCAGAGTGCTGGGATTACAGGTGTGAGCCACCACACCCAGCTGTACAACTTGGATTTTAACCTTACAAAAGCAAACTATGTAATGTGATCATACATAACCCTATATTAATCTGAACAAACGATAATTACACAAGAAGAAACTGAAAGTGGAGTTAACAATTGTATTCCACGCATACAGATAAGGCACCAACTGTGTACAAGCTAATATTCATGAGGAGAACACAAAAATGAACAAGAAATAGAAAAACATAATGTAGTGGGCACCAATATACCAGGCATATCCGATATTGTTTTTAAAGATAGCTCAGTACTTTGAAATTTCTTCATCAACTGTGTAATTTTAGATCAAGGAATAAAAGTCATATGATCAGTTTCTTAGACATGACAAAGATGGCTAACAAATTTGACATGTTTTGCTGACCACTCTTCTCTGCCCACACATACAGATATGTCTTAAAATAAAATGATACATCTTAAAGTAAAATGTTTGTATGTATATAACCACATTCCAGAATCTTGAAGACGAGATAGCATTGGGTATATTTCTGTTAAATTATAGAAGAGACAGGATACCTACTATATTTTTTTTTATTTCTATCTATCTATCTATTTATTTATTTTGAGACAGAGTGTCACTCTGTTGCCCAGGCTAGAGTGTTGTGGCATCACAGTTTATAGCAACCTCAAACTTCTGGGCTCAAGCCATCCTCTTGTCTCAGCCTTCAAGTAGCTGGGACTACATGCACCTGCCACAATGTCTGGCTATTTTTTCTATTTTTAGTAGAGATGGGGTCTCACTCTTGCTTAGGCTGGTCTGAAACTCCTGAGCTCAAACAACCCACCCACCTTGGCATTACAGAGTGCATGAGCCACTGTGCCCAGCCTATATCTAGTTTTTAGTGTGAATTTGAACTTTTGACCAATTCAATCCAACCAAAACATACAAGTTATAGAAATCATAAATGAGTTGCTAAATATATTTCTATTTGTAATTGCAGGATGCTTAGAAAATCCAATGACCAATAAAAAAAAAAGAAGTATTATTTCAAAATAGAATCATTCAGTTTTCATAAATGTTATTGCATAGTATTTTAGTTCTCTAATGGGATAAATTTTGACACATATGTCTAAAATTTGTTCAACACAGGATTTTTAAGGTTTATAGAAATTCTAGGTATAGTATTTTTAACTTATGGCATCTACAATAATTCTGAAACTCTAAGTTATAAACTCAAACTTATGCTAATGATTGTGCTAAGATAGTATAATCTGTAAATGCCAGCCACACAATATTAAAATGACAATGTAGTGAATCATTTCCAGTAATCATTTCAGTCACATTTCAATTCATAGCAGTGACAAAATCATGTGAGTGGACATTTAATAAAACCATTGGTAATCATTTCAGTCACATTTCAATTCACAGCAGTGACAAAATTATGTGAGTGGACATTTAATAAAATCATTGACACATCATGTATTTACCAGGAAAGTCTCTATACCTTGCAATATATCAAGGAAACAATTTTCTTTCAATGGTTTTCCTAAGGGCCCTTCTCAGATGACCATTCCTTAGACTATAAATAAAAGGATTTAACAAGGGAGTAATCACAGTGTACATAAGAGCTGCTACTTTGTCTCTTTCAGCTATATAGGAGGTGGAATCTGGGCATAAATAAACACCAATTATTGTACCAAAAAACAAGAAGACCACAATGATGTGGGAGGAACATGTGGAGAATGCTTTATATTTCCCTATGTTTGATGGAATTTTGATTATTGTACAACCAATAAGTATGTAAGACACTAAAATACAGATAAAGCTCACAACCACCACTAGGCCTCCCTCAATGAAAATAAACAACTCATTGATATAGGTGTCTGAACAGGACAATTTTAGCAATGGAGCAATATCACAGAAGAACTGAGGAATTTTGTTATCCTCACAGAAGGATAACTGAACCAACAAGATGGTGTTTATCTGTGCACTTAGGATTGCAAAGATCCAGGAGCTAGCCACCAGACGAGCACAAAACTTGGGAGTCATGGTGGCTAAGTAGGACAAAGGAAGGCAGATGGCCACAAAACGGTCATAGGACATAATAGGGAGAAGTAATGTTTCCAACCCCGAAAAGCAGGTAAACAGATACATTTGCATTACACAGTTATTGAAAGAAATGGTAAAATTTTCTGTCTGGATTTCTACAAGCACTTTAGGAACTGTAGTAGAAGATAAACAGACATCAATCAAGGATAAATTGCTAAGGAAGAAATACATGGGGGAGTGAAAAGAAGCATTTGAGGTGATTGTTAGAATGATCAGCAGGTTTCCAATCATGGTGGTCAGGTAAATACAGAGAAGCAGGGAAAACAGGAGTGGCTTTTGGGCGGGGTCATCAGTAAACCCTGCAAGGATGAATTCTAAGATGGTGGTTTGGTTTAGCCTCTTCATAGATTTTATCATCCTATTTGTAACTCTCATAAATGCAGAAGCCTGAAGTTTATCTCCCAGAATTAATCAGGAAGTCCATCCATGTTAAGTCTCTCTGAAAATATCACAAGATTTATGTGGGGATACAGTGTGGTCTTGTTTTCCTATCACCAAGTAGGTTCAAAAATGTTTTTGTTTCATTAATAAATGTTTTATCACATCAAAAAGTGAAATATCATACATATTATCTAATTTTATTTTTACTCATTTCCCTTGGAAGTCATGTTATCTATTGTTTACATGAGAATTGTTAATATTGAATCATTAAAAAACTGAGAATCATAAATATTTGAAAAGACATACCTCTGAGTATAAAAATTAGTGGAACTGATGTTTGAAAACCAGTCTTCTGGCTGCATATGTTTTTGTCAATTTTAAGGGGTTTAAAATTTGTCAGTAAAATACCCAAAGCAAAAAAAGTTAAATACTTCTGCTTTGTGTAAGACTTATGACCTCCATTCAACTCTGTTTTGACTTTACCATTGCTGAAAGTCCCATTTTAGTCTGTGTTGGGGGTGTGGCCCACACGCCTTTATCTTTTTCAAATCAGTTAACCCTGAATAATTGAATTACCTCTTTCTGTACATTTCCCTCATTAAACTGTAAGGCCCTGAACAGGATTTATGTCATGTTATTTTGTTATTATGTTATTATGTCATGTTATTCAGTTTTCTGTCAAGTCCTTTTCTTAAAACTTACATAATTCAGATTTAAGTAGTGTAATGAAGAGTTGTAGGGGTAGTGATTAAAACAATTACAATAATATGTGTCAGTCAGGAAATTATGGCTGACAGTATCCAGAATAATTGAGGATGGACTATCTATTTTTAAATCATTGATACATAGAAATAATTTTCTTCCTGTTTCCAAGAAATTTTTTTTTTTCCATTTTTAGAAAAGGATGAACAAGTGGTGCCTGTGGCTCAAAGGAGTAGGGTGCCATCCCCATATGCCGGAGGTGGTGGGTTCAAACCCAGCCCAGGCCAAAAACTGCAAAAAAAAAAAATAATAATAATAAAAATAAAAATAAGTTAAAAAAGGATGAATAAGCAATTTATAAAAATGAATTGGAGAAAACATAACATCTGGTGATCTCTATTTCTGAGGTGAAAGTCATTTTAGAACTGGCAAATAAATGAATTGAAATGTATCAATAAAATTTATTTCAGTGCAAAAAGGCTGAGCATAAAATGCTTCAAAGATTACTCACTTGATAGCTATGAAAATAAAAAATCTCATGGACAGCTTTGTGACTTAAAGAATGTGAAAGAAAATAAGACATATGTGTTTGAATTAATAATTCTGGTAAAACATAATCAATCTAACACTATTTTAATGTGTTTAGAGAAAAATGAATCACTTCTCTTTATTTCTGAAAACAAGTTAATTGAATAAAATGGATTATATTATACCCAGGAGTAGAGTAACTGTGGCAAAGATACTACAAAGGGAATATTAAGATCAGGCATACTACGATTTTTTATTTGTATCATTTGTGCCTACATTGTTGAAGGCTCAAAATAAAATTTTAAAATACTATAATAGGGTCTTCTTTTGTCAGCCAGATGCTCTAAAGGTGAATAGAAGCTGAGTTTGTGGTACACAACATATTAATTCCAAAAACAGTAAGGCGTATGGGCTTTTGCAAGATACTTTAGTCAAAAGTAGTCAAAAGACTTCTCAGGGAAATAAATGTAACAAAAATAGGAGTTTTTCTCATATTTCTCTGGGCATATGTATTCATGTTTTAAAATATCTAGGGAGACTGTGGGAGTCCTTGAGCTAACTGATCACTTTTTTGAAGATACAATACTTTGTACTATGTAGAGCTTCTCCAAACATAACTCAATTTTATGATTTTATTGGAACAAATACAACCTTTACAAAAGAAAAATGAAGCACTCATAATTTTTTAGGTCATAGAGTTTAAGAAGATATAGTTGAACTCCTATTTAACAAAAAATCAAGTTTAGAACCCTTACAGAATATATTACATGGAAATAGTCCCCAAGCATAAATGACCACAATTTCTATCTGATCTTCTGGCTCAAGTCAAATTTGTTCTTTTTGGTTATCAAACTTTGGATACGGTTCTTCTTTATTTAATATCACACTCTATGATAACTGTGTGGATATTGTTGCCTGATATAGTCAACACATGTAACATGTTTTGCATAGAATCACATGTGTAACATATGTATCTAGTAACAAATCCACAATTAGAACTAAATTTTATATGTGTTGTCTTCAAAATTATATTAAATCATATAAATATATCATTTGAAAGTTGACTCTACCATATTGAGTGAATCATTATTACTTCTTTATAGTCTCATAAAGAACTAGCTTATCTTACATTAAAAAGAGAACAGACCGTTTGACACATTTTCAATGAAACTAGTGTATGATGCCCCATGATCACATTAATGTACACAGCTATGATTTAATAATAAAAAAATAATAACTAAGAAAACACCAGGAAGGCTATGTTAACCAGTGTGATGAAAACATGTCAAATGGTATATAAAACCAGTGTATGGTGCCCCATGATTGCATTAATGTACACAGCTATGATTTAATAATAAATAAAAACCAATATAAATAAATAAATAAATAAATAAATAAATAAAGAGATGAAAGACTATTAAAAAAAGAGAACAGACATTTAGAAATGTGTGATGTCACATACATCTAAATATTTCTACAGCAAGTTTGTCTACATTTACAGATGTAGAGCTGTTGAAGTAGTTTTTACCTTAACACAGACTTTTTTTTTTTTTTGAGACAGAGGCTCACTCTGTCGCCCTTAGTAGAGTGCTGTGCCATCACAGCTCACTTCAACCTCCAACTCCTGGGTGTAAGTGATTCTCTTGCCTCAGCCTCCCGAGTAGCTGGGACTACAGGCGCCTGCCACAATGCTGGGATTTTTTTTTGGAGTTGCCCCTGCTGTTTTTAGCTGGCTAGGGCCAGGTTCCAACCTGCCACCCTCAGTATATGGGGCTGATGCCCTACCCACTGAGCCACAGATGCCACCCAACACAGACTTTTAAAAATGTAATGTGTAACTATACTTTTTAAATACTAAAGAATATCACTATAGCTGAATTTATTTGAATGACATCTGTGTAATAAACATCTTATTAGAGTCAACCTCTGGGAGAGCAGGGGACTAACTACTAATGGTATAAATCCTCAAGGATCCCCAGATACAGACTAAATGAATCCTGTGCAGTCAGTGAAGAAGGTTTTAGAAACCTGAAGTAACTTACCTGAATCATTATTTTTGAATTTTTTGGTTGTGCTTTATTGCTGCAATTTCTGATTTATCTCAGCCATAAAATGTTTGAATGGATTCACCAGTTTATTTTCCTACAGCAATGATAAATGCTACACATACAGAGTCGAGGGTAGAACACAATAACATCACTGAAGGATGTAGGACTGAAGGTGAATAAAAAAGCACTTTGAGCATTTGTAGTATTGTAAGTGGCCTCCAGGTGTAATTTACTAAGTTTCTCATGAGAAAGGAATACTTAGCTGCTATTTAATTTCAGGGATGCACACCAGAGACATTTTCTCTAGAGAAGAATAAAGATTTGCAAGTATATCTCTTTCTGTGATAGTCACAGTAAAATATAAATTATGAAATAGTGGTGATATTACTTGATGGTCAGAACTCTATAGAGAATTAATTGGCTTACCTATCTATATATATTAATAAATTTCATCCATTGAAGTCAAGTTGTATTGTTTTCTTTAACTATCATGTTGTAAGTGCAACAGAACATGTTCACCTAGGACTCCCCCATACCCTTTACAGAACTTATTGCTTCAATTCTAAACTTCTTTAGGCCTTGAGCTAAAAAGCTCTGCAATGCAAGTTACACATGTTGACTATGAGGTCAGACGATGTTCCCAAACTAATCCTAGAAAAAGTACTACATATAAAACATACATATTTAAGATGGAGACTTTATGTCTTTTGTATTTACCTGGATGGAGTTGAAGCACATTCTTCTTAGTAAAGTATCACAAGAATGGAAAAACAAGTATCCAATGTACTCAATGCTAATATGAAACCAATAGGTAATCAACTATATGCCTATATGAGAGAAAAACACAATTATATTCAAATGAGGAGAAAGAGAGGAAGGGAAGGGAGGGAGGGGGATTAGTAAACTCTCACCTGATGTTCACAATGTAAGGGTATACAGAACACCCTCTGAGTTAAGGGCTCACTACAACTTGAACTTTAACTAAGAAATGCAAACAAGGTAACCTAATCATTTGTACCCTCATATTAATCTGAAATAAAAATAAGGAAAATTATTATTTTATTATATATTAAATTATTATATTGTAGCAGATAGGTTTTTTTCATTTTTATTTTTACATATACATGTGTTAATTAGGTTTCCTTTTTTTAAATTTTTTTTTTGCCTTCACAAAATTAAAAAGGCTTAAAAGTTCAATGTTTAAGATAAGGACTAGAAACAAAAACCTTGTAAAGAATGAGTGAACATAAATACATTCAGAAAAGGAATCAGACAATTGCTACATTAAAATATTAAGCAATAATAATAATAATGCAAATAAATCAACATTCACATTGTCAAATAAGAGTATGTCTATTATAGAATGCTTTGACTCTGAGATTCAGCATGGAGTTATCTGTTAACCTCTTCTTGTTTTTTATCTGTTAACTTTTCTTATTAGTAACTAATTTTCACATAAATTGGTTTTAATTTTGACCAAACTACATTACTTAAACATTAATTTTTAACTCAACTTATTAATATGTTGTTTAGGATATCCCATCCTCATTTATAAGTGAGATATGTTTGTAATTTCCCCTTTATAATAATACATTTTCTCCAATTTTAGTGTCAGGTGTACCCAGATCAAGTAGAATGATTTTGAAGTATTTCTTCTTTTCTATTGTCTATAAGATTTAGCATGTAGCAGCTAGTTTTTGAAAATCTATGAATGTTAAACAAACATCATTATCCAACCTCATATGCAATAGTTTTCAAGAATTTTTGGAAAAGTAGAGAATTCTATTCAAATAAGTGGAAACTTGGGGGGATTAAAATAAAAATATTGCTTTGAATCAATGACAATACAATGGAAAATTACTGTATTTTGATTAGTGGAATTTAAGAGTTTGATTCACATGGGTACCTTCTTCCTTTCTTACCTCACTTAAATGGAGTTACTGAATATTGATAATTATTAAACATTACTTTAAATTACTTTGCCATTATTTACATTTTCATCTTCTAAACATCTTTTGGAGATGTAAACTTTAACTTATTTATAATTTTATATTCTTTCATAATGTACCAATATGCAATACTGAGGGTAAAATTCTTATTTTATAAGTCACTAATTATTAATAACTCTAGGACACATCTTAAAACTAATATGAGAATTTTAAAAATTTAATGTATATATGCACATTTATATTAAAATATTTAGTAGAATTTTTTAAAAACCATTTTTTATATTTATAACTGTTATTAGTTTAATATAAATATTATAATAACTATAAATATTTTAAGTATTTATAGTTGTTTACCATTCATAGCATTTTTAAAAACTATCTGCTACAAATTATTTATTTATTTATTTATTTTTGCAGTTTTTGGGCAAGGCCGGGTTTGAACCTGCCGCCTCCGGTATGTGGGGCCAGTGACCTACTCCTTTGAGCCACAGGCACTACCTAATATGTATGTTTTATATTGACTCTCATCCTTTCCTTATTAAGCATTCTAATATGTAAATATTCCCTTAACGTTGCATATACCTCTTAACCTATGCAATGATTTTATTACTAAGTATATATATGTATATTTTAGAGCAGCTAAAACAGGTAAATTTGAAAGACAAAATAAATAGTACTAAATTACTGGAAAAATCATAAGAATGATGTCAACAAGATGGCATATGAACTTCGGGATACACATGAGAGATTACAGTATCAAGTAGAACACATAAATCAGGAATAGATTCACGGAAAAAGGTAAGAAAAGTATTTTTTTTAATTTACTTGCTATCACTTCCTTGTGATAGAATAATGCAGTACAAAGAGAGATTTAATCAGCATATGAGTTCTCCAGTGAGACAAAGAAAAGTACTTATGACTTCCCAAACTGAGTGTCACACAAGAGACTTGTTTTACTGTGACACACTTAGAAAACTAAGAATTGGAATGGCTTAATTGCCTGTGGTTAACTAACAACATAGCAAATGGATGAGGGCTTGTAAAGCAGCACATACATTTCAAAAACCAGCCTACAACCCCATGTGCAAGTCCTGTCTCTCTGTGAACTTGTTAGAAGGCCCAACCTTGACAGCTAACCCATCCAGGGGCCCTACCAACAACCCAAAGGAATATCTGGCTGCACTGGCTGGTAAAGGGCTTTGTCTAATGAAGGTGTTCTGTAAAGAATGCAAACGATTACTGAGTATTCAAATGTACAGACATCAACTCAAGGCTACAAAATTAGGGGCAAAGTAGGACTTTTCACTAATCCCCGACACACACACCCACACCCACAAACATGAACTTGAACTATTATCTGTGCACAGAACTTTTCAAACTTGCAGAATTATGTAAATATCTAGGTTCAAGAAGGTCAAAGATCTCCACTGAGATTCACTTCAAATGATACTACTCCAAGACACTTACTCAGACTGTCAAAGATCAAAGGCAAATAGAGGATCTTGAAAGCAGCAACAAAAAATAAGAAGCAAATTCATATTTGAGAGGTCCAATATGCCTAGCAGCATCATGAACCTTACTTACTAGGACTATATAGTCAAATTAGTACTAACGTGCAAAAATATCCCTGCCAATTAAGATTACTTTGCTAAGCAAATCTGGAATGAAGAAGAAATAAAGAATTTCCCAGACAAACAAAAGCTGAAGGAGTTTCTAAGCACCAGACCTGTCACAAAGAAATATAAAAATGAATTCTTTAAACTAAAAGAAAAGGATGCTGATAAGCAACATGAGAACATAGACGAGTTAAAATTTACTAATGAAAATAAATATACAGTAAAATTCAGAATACTACAATAATGCTGCATAAATCATTTAAATCGTTAGTATGAATGTTAAAAGATAAAAATATTAAAAATAATAGCTTAAAATTTTTTAAGGTACAGTATATACTTGAGTATAAGCCGTGGTTTTTCAGCACAAAATTTGTGCTGAGTTTGGGTTTTTTGGCACAAATTTTGTGCCGAAAAAACTCGACTTATACTCGAGTATATATGGTATATACAATAAAAAAGATGTAAATTATGATATCAAAAATTCAAAATGTAGGAGGGTGTGATAGAGAAAAGGATAAAAGGATAGATCTACTTTTGTAATCAAAGTTAAGTTGTAATCCAAAAAAAAGTTGCAATAAACTTAAAATAATCTTTTATAATTATAGCCACAAAGCCAAGACCTATACTTTAGATACATAAAATATAAAATGGAAGGCATCAGAATATCACTATCAAAAATTAGCCACAAAGAAAGACAGCATGAAAACAAGAAAGAAGAAAAGATTTTATAAAATAAATAGAAACTAATTAATGGCAATAACAAGTTCTTACATATGAATGATTATGTTGAATGTAAATGTATTAAATTCTTTTTAAAAATTTTATTATTAAATCATACCTGTGTACATTAATGTGATCCTGGGGCACCATACACTGGTTTTATAGATCATTTGACATATTTTCAAAAAAACAGAGTGGCTGAATTAACAAGTAATACCTAATTATATGCTATGTGCAAAACTTCACTTGTAAGGCCACATATAGACTGAAAGTGAAGGGGTAGGAAAACATATTCCATGCAAATATAAATTGAGAGTGAAAGAGTAGCTATACTTCTATTAGATAAAATAGATTTTAAGTCAAAAACTATAAAAGGAAGCAAAGTTCATTGTAACATGGTATGAGAACCAATTTGACAAGAAGATATAACAACTACAAGCACATGTATGCACTCAATATGAAAGCACTTAACTGTATAAAGTAAATGTTAATAGATCTGAAGAGATAGTTAGGCAATGTAAGAATAGGATGGGGCATCAGCATTTCACTTTTAGCAATGAACAGATCATCCAACAGAAATTCAATAAGAAAAAAATAAGGCTTAAACTGTACCTTCGCTAAATGGACTTATCAGACAGATATATATAGTCTATCCAACATCTGTAACATACACATTCTTTAATAAGATATAGAAATCTTGAGCATAAAAAAATAATGTTTTAGATATCACACTGCCATCAAAATATACAGCAAAGCTATAGTACCCCCAAAAGCATGGAGCTGACATTAAAAAGATACACACACCAAGAAAAAAAGAGGGAGTCAGGAAATAAATTTACTCATTTATAGACAATTAGTTTTTATCACAAGCGTCAAGAGCACATGGTGAGGAAAGAACAGTCTCTTCAATGAGTAGTGCTGGGAAAAGTGGATATTCACATGTAGAAGAATGAAATTAGACTCATCTCACACAGTATACAAAAATTAATTCAAAACAGACTGAAGACTTAATTATGAATCTATGAAACTACAAGAAGAAAACAGGGCAGGGAAAACTGCATGACATTAGTCTGGGCCAAGCATGGGCAACCTGTGGTCTCAAGGCCGTGTGTCCTTACAGAGTCCCAAGTGTTCCCCCTTTATTAAAAGGATTTGTTCTGTAAAATTTGGATTCAGTCAAAAGGCTGCATACAAGCATCCAAACGGCCAGACTTTGTATGTGATCCCCAGAGCACATACGACAAAAGAAGAAACAAAGGGATTACATCAGACTGAAAAGCTTCTTCACAATGAAGGAAACAGTCAACAGAATAGAAGAAAATATTTATAAACTATACATTTGATAAGGGAATAATATTCAAAATATATTTCCTACAATTTTTATTCACTCGCCTATCATTGAACATTTTAGTTGCTTTCATGTCTTGACTATTGTCAATAATGTAATGAACATGTAATGCAAATATCTCTTTGACATACTTATTAAATTCATTTATAAAAATACAGTAGTATTAATATATTGTGTACATAATAGGAAGATTGCTGGATCATATGGTAGTTCTTTTTTAATTTTGGAGGAAACTTTTTACTGTTACTTTTGAGGGGAACAACATACCTCTTATTGAGTTATTTACATTTCTACCAACAGCGTACAGGATTCCTTTTTCTCCGCATGCCTCCAACATTTATTATCTTTTGTCTTTTTTATAACAGCCATTCTTATAGGTAGGGAGTGTTATCTCATTGTGGTTTTAATTTGTATGTTTTTGATAATTGATAATGTTGAGCAATTTTACCTATATTTGCTGACCATTTGAATGCCTTCTTTTAGAAAAAGTTTACTCAGTTACTTTGTCTATTACTTTTAAATCACCTTATTTATTTATATTCTTAAAGATGACTTTAATTATAAATAGATTGATTAATCATTAATAGATAAGCCAATAGTACATTATTAAATTAACAATAATTTTATAAATGTGTATTAATTTGTAAATTAATTTTTTAACTTATAATCTTTATAATTCATAAAAATAAATTTATTTGTAAATGATGAATTTATTAATAAATATAAAAAGCAATTTAACGTGAATTGACTAAATTACCCCATCAAAAGACAGGGAGAGCTGATATATAAACAAACAAGATTAATGATACACTGCCTATAACTGACTCATTTTAGCTGTAAGGATATATATAGACTGAAAGTGATGGAATTAACACATATATGTCATGAAATTGTAACCATCAGAGAATAGAAATGGTTGTATTTATAATCAGAAAAAAAATAGGCTTTAAGATTTTAAAATTGAAGGAAAGAGACAAGATGGTTAACCAGAGACACCGTCTTCAACAGCATCTATGTAAGGTAATTATGCAAGGTATAGGTCTGAGAGGGTGATTCCAGTGCCATCAGGAGACTCCATGGGAAGAAATTGTGGAGCAGAACAAGAATGATCAAGATATCAGCACAGATTAATTTACAAAAGACTTGAAGATCAGTGAGAAGGTTGGGCAGAGCTGTTTCTTTTTCCCTCCCTCATATCTCTAATAGCTGGCAGTTTTCCAAGCTACTGGAGAGATTTTCTGTTCACATTAGCCTGGAGGCTGTTGTTGTAATGAACTGGAAGATTTTTGAGGACAGGGAGCTCCCCTGGGGTGTCTCTTGTCTCTACAGACACAAGCCAGGTGGGAAGGCAGGTGCCATACTGTTCTCTACCCATGTTGTGCCTTTGTTTTTCACAGGGGCTTCAACTCCTCAATTCTCAGTTTTCTTATTCCCACAGAGACATGTCCCAGCTTTAGCCCAGACTGCAAGAGCCACAAGGGAGCCAGTGGGTCCCAGATGATCTGTATAACTTGCATTTTGTATCCTGAAAAACTATGTTTTTCATATGAGGGAAAAATTAGGACTTTTCTAGATGCACAAATGCTGAAGGAATTTATCAAGGACAGACATGCCCTGCAAGGAAGTATTCAGACCTGAATTGTACACTGAGCAGCATAATAGACACCCACCAGTGTGAAATCATCCACATGTTAAAGTTCAGAGCTCAGACAGCAAATGGGTTAAGAGATGAAAATAAAGTTCTATTGCATAGGATGAATAGAAATCTACCCCACTTATCAATTCTTTCAATAAATGTTAATGGCTTGAACTCCCATCTTAAGAGACATAGGCTAGCTGAATGGATTAAAAAAAAAAAAAAAAAGGCAAGTATCTGCCATTTCCTGGAAACACATCTAATCTACAAGCATAAATTCAGATTCAAGATAAAGGGATGGGAAACAATATGCAAATGCAAATCAAAAGAAAGCTGGTATAGCCATTCTTATATCAGATAACATAGACTCCAAAGCAACAAAAGTAAATAAAGACAAAGATAGTTATTATATAATGGTAAAGGGAAAGATTCAACAAGAAGACATAACAATTGCAAATATGTATGCACCCAACACAGGTTCACTCAAATTAATAAAGTAAACAGTACTATATTTAAACAAAGTAATAAATAGCACCAATGTAATAACTAGGGACTTTGACACCCCACTGGCATAACTGAATAGTTCTTCCAAGGAGAAAATAAAGAAACATAGGACTTAGATGATATTCTAGAGCAAATGGGAATTCTAACAGGAATTTATAGAATATTCTATACAAAAAATACTGACTATACATTTTTCTCCTCAGCACACAGAATATATATACTCCAATACTGATCACATTTTATGCCACAAACCATGTCTCAAAAAATTTTTTTAAGAAAAGGAATTGTATCATGTATCTTGTAAGGCCACAGTAGAACAAAATTAGAAATCAACTTCAACGTAAACACTCAATTTGACACAAAGTCTTGGAAATTAAACAACCATCTGCTGAATGATTATTGGGTCAAAGAGTAAATTTAAATGAAAATCATAAGATTATTTAGGTGACACAAATTATCAAAATCTCTGGGATTTACCAAAAACAGTCCTAAATGGAAAATTTATTATTTTAAATGCCTACAGAAAGATTGCAAATCAATAATCTAATGCATCATCTCAAGGAATTAAAAAAGAAAGAGCAAACCAATTCAAAACCCACTGGAAGAAAAGAAAGAACTAAGGTTAGAGAAGAACTAAATGAATTTGATAACAGAAGAAGAATTATACAGATGATTAGTGAAATTAAAAGTTAACCCTTTGAAAAGATAAACAAAATCAACAGAACTTTTGATAGATTAACCAAGACCAGAAAAGAAAGGGCCCTAATAAGCTCAGTCAGAAGTGAAGAAGATATTCCAACTGATACAACAGAAATACCAAACATAATCTCTGAATACTGTATAAATGTCTATGCACATTAACTAGAAAGTGTGGAGGAAGTGGACACATTCTTGGAAACATTCAACCTTCCTAGGGTCTACTAGGAAGACATAGAATCCTAAACAGATCAATATCAAGTAATGAAATTAAAGCAGCAATAAGAAAACCTTCCAACATAAAAAGTTCTGTTCCTGATAGTTTCAAAGCCACATTTTACCATACCTATACAGATGAGCTCGTACCTACATGCAGAAATTATTTCATACTATTAAGAAGAAGGAATCAACTTCATCAATTTTTATGAAGCCAGGATCATCTTGATACCAAAACCAGGAAAAGACACAACAAAAAGGAGTACTACAGGTCAATGTCCCTTATGAATATAGATGCAAATATCACCAATAAAATTCTAGAAAACCAATTTCAGGTTCACATCAAAAAATTAATTCACCACAACCAAGTGGGCTTCTTCCCAGGGATGCAAGAACTGTTCAACATATATAAATCTATTAATGTAATTCACCACATAAAACAGAAGCAAAAACAAAGATCATATGATTTTCTCAATAAGTGTAGAGAAAGAATTTGATAAAATTCACCCTTTCATGATAAGAACTCTTAACAAAATAAGCATAAAGGGAACATAATTCAAAATTATAAGCCACATATGAGAAACCCACATCCAACATCATACTGAACAGAGAAATATTGAAAGCATTCCCACTTAGAACTAGAATTAAACAAGGTTGCTCACTGTCATCACTTTTCCTCAAAATAGTGTTGAAAGACCTAACAAGAACAATCAGCTGAGAGAAGGAGATTAATTGTATATAAAGATTGACAGAAGAGGTAAAAAAATTACTCCTTGCTGATGATATAATCTTATATCTAGAAAACCCCAAAAATCCTGCCAAGAGACTCCTGGAATTGATAAATAAATTGAACAAATTCTTGTTACAAAATCAATGTATTCAAATCAGTAGCATTTTTATGCATTAACTTCAATCTAGCTGAGAATCAAATCAAAGACTCACTACTTTTCACAACAAAAAAATAAAATACCCAGGAGAATATTTAACTAAGGAGGTAAAAGACCTCTACAGGGATAACCATGAGATGCTGAAAAAGAAAATCATATGATGTACACAAATAGAAAAACATATGCTAATGGATCAGCAGGATCCACATTGTTAAAATGTATATAGTACAATGCAATCTACAGATTTAATGCAATCCCATTAAAATATGAAAATTTTTCTCAGATATAGGAAAAATAATTCATGTTTCATCTGGAACCAGAAAAGAGCCTGAATACCTAAAGCAACCTAAGCAAAAAAGACAAATCAGAAGGGCTCACTTTATCAGACTTCAAGCAATATTACCGTGTAGAGTAACCAAAACAGCATGGTACTGTCACAAGAAAAGAGACATAGACCAATGAATCAGAACAGAAAATGTGGTATAAAACGATACTCATATTGCTATCTGATATTTAACAAAGCAGACAGTAGCATATAATGGGGAAAAGATCTGCACTTTCCACCACTTTCAAAAGTTGACCCATTATGGACACAAAAATTTAAATTTTAAACATAAAATGATAAAAGTCCTAGAAGAAAGCATGGGAAAAATTCTTGATAATGTCAACCTGGACTGAGCTAATGCAGCCTAGAAGAAAGCCAGGGGAAAGATTGTATGAAGAAGACTTCAGTGGCAATCACAACCACAACAAAATAAACAAATATGACTTAATTAAACTGACAAGCTTCTGTTCAGGTAAGGACACAACAATTAAAGCAAATAGATAACTTCAGAATGGAAAAAGATATTTGCATGTTGTGAATCTGACAAATGGTTGATAATCAGAATCTACAGAGAACTCAAATTAATCAACATAAAAGATGAAATAATATCATCTATCACTGGGCAACAGACATGAACAGAACCTTCTTTGAAGAATGGCAAACAAACACATGAAAAAATGGTCATCATCCCTAATCATCAAAGAAATGCAAAATCAAAACCACTCTTAGATATCACCTAAACCAAATGAGAATAATCACAAAGTCCCAAAGCTTCTGTTGCTGTCTACGCTATGGACAGAAGGAACAATTTTAAAATGTTGGCATGATTGAAAACTAATATAGCCTCTTTAGAAAGACGTATGGATAATCCTCAAAGAGGTCAAAACAGACCTTACATTTTATCCCATAAACCCATTAGTAGGCATCTACCCAGAAAAAAATAGATCTAAGACATTTGCATGAGATTGTTTATCACAGCTCAGTTCTCCATTGCCAAGATGTGGAAACAAACCAATGCCAATCAATCCATGAATGGATTAATAAACTATGGTATATTTATAATATGAAATACTATTCAGCCTTAAAAAAGATAAAACCTTTTGTCATTTGTATTAACCTGGATAGAGTTGGTGAACATTTTCTTTAATGAAGTATCAAGATAATAAAAATGCAAGTATCCAATGTACTCACTATGAAGCCAGTGGATGAACTAAAAACACCCATGTAGGGGGCAAAGCATGATGGCAGACGGGAAGGATGTTTAGCTGAGCCTTCCTAGAGCAAAAGGGTAGAGAGAGAGGGCTGGATCAGTCCTAGTGTGAAATACTGATGTACAGTGGTGGATGCAAGTGTGCAGCATGGAAGTGGACAGGTGGATTTGGCCAGAGGTATGAAGAAATTTCACATTTGGGTAAGTTTCAGCAGGCTTACCCAGAGCACAGTGGTGGTGGGCAGTCAGTCATGCAGGGCTGCATTAGCTCAGTCAAGGGGGAAAATTTCTGGCAGTTTATGTTCCTCTTGGGAGACTAGACAGTGCTTTCCCGAGTGGAATTTAGTGGCCAGATTGGACTGCTGGCTCTAGTGGCTCTAACATGTTGTCAACTGGTGAGGCATCCATAGGGGCAAAGTTCCCAGGCAGAGAAAAGCCATAACAACAAAGGGTGCCAGTGGCATGTATGAGCAAACATCTTACTAGGCGCCCACGGGAAGTGACCCTTTGCCCATGTCAGGCTCAGGGACTCTAAAAAGATTGAAGAAGTGGACACTCGTGAGTGGAATTTGGGAGTCTGTTTGGGGTGCTATGTGATGTGGCCTCACTGTGGATTGGCAACAGGAGAAACATCCATAAAGGGGAAAGTTCCCCATCAGGGACACGCCATAGTGCCCGTGGGCCTCTTGCTGGAGACCTAGGGCTTGGCGGTCTGTATTTCACCCGCAGGGAGCAGTACTTCTCTCAGGACGATCCAGGGACCCCGGCTCCCCATGTGGATGATTGCATATGCCTGTGGCTGAGGATTTGTTGAGAACTGTGGAATCCCAGATCTGTGGGGGCTGAGTGCTGAGGTGAACAGGAGACCACCAGGAACACATAAGCTGTAAAACTGCTCTAAGCCTGGAAAACAGAGAGGGGTTAATAACTGTGTTGTTTGTCCCCCAAATTCACAGCACCACCTGGTGTCTAGAGAGTATATTATGACACAAATATACAGAAATTGAATCCCTATGTCTTATATCTATGTGTATATAATTTTTTTTTATTTCTTGATTGCTGATGCCTTTTTTCTCTTGTTTTTAATTTAGCTTATATTATTATTTTTTTCTATCTTATTTTCTTCCTCAATTGAGAGAGCTTACATCAGGCTATCATAGCGTTTCTGTTTTGTTTTGTTTTGTTTTATTTTCCTTTTCTAATGTCTTGTTTCAATGTGCTTTGCTTTTTTCTAAGATATAAGGTTGGATCTTCTCTATTCCTCTTTTAAATTCAACAAGAGCAAGGATGTCTATATTTTAATTTTGGGGGGGTGTTTGATTTTTGTTCTGATTGTAGAGTTCTAGCTTGAACTATTCTCTCACCCTAGTACACTCCACTGCATTCTATTAGTTGATACAGTCCCTTCTACTCATCCCAACTCTCCCACATAAAGTACTTTGGTATCAGACAAGATGTTACTCCTATCCTGCTTCTTGTTTTGTCTTTGTCTTTTTCTTGGTTTGTTGCCTTTCTGCTTTCTTTCTTTATCCCTTCTCAGGGAGAAGGGATCCCTTAATTTGATCCAACAGTATGTTTAATTTTTCTTTATCTATGCATATATATATATATATATATATATATATATATATATTTCCTCCTTTTTCTTTCTTTTTATTTCTCTTCCCATCCTTTCTTTGGTGAGGGTGGATGTGAAACAGTGGAAGCCTAGCAGGTTTAATGCATATTCAAAACCAGGAGAACTTTCTAATCTTGGCCCCAGGAAGAAAGTAATATGAAGATCACGCTATAGAACGTTTCTACCATCATTTTCCCCTCCTTTTCTTTCTTTCTTATCCAATTTTTACTTCTTGGGTCTAGTGTTTTCTCTTATTCTTCTTTTCCTATTTTATGGTAGAGAAATAGTCTTGCTGTGGACTGACAAGTAAGGGCATAATTTTGAGAAACAAATACAGCTCAGCTCCTCACAACCCTCAAGCTATAGGAGTGGCCTTAGCACCATGCTTAACAACAACATCTCTTCCATAACTCACATCTTTTCTTCCTTTCCTCCATCTTGCCTATTCCTCAACTCTCTTCTATTAATGGCCCCTCCCTCCCTTGTTTTTGTCCTTCTTTCTTTTCTTTTCTTCCTTTTGATTTTCTCTACACTTTTCTCCTTTTCATTTTTTATTTTCTTTTTCTCTTCTTCTTTTTCTCCTTTCCTTTTGCTTCTCTTTGCTTGCTGTAACCCTTCTCTGCCTACTGATCCCATACCAATAGGCCTCTTTATCACCTAAACTCTGAGACAAGGTAACTTGAAGCAAAGGAGGAAGTGTGAAGGAAAAAAAGTACACAAGGAAGTGAACAAGAATAAAGCACACACGAGGAAGGACAAAAAGAAAAATTCAGTCACCATGAATAACCAACTTAGAGAAACTTCACCAACCACAAGACAATTTTTAAAAAACACTTTCTATAAAGAATTAATGGATTTGTCAGAAAGAGAAATTTAAAATATGGATGATTAAGACAATAAAGGGATTGGAAGAGCAAATGGAAAGACAAACCCAAAAGTCAGATGAGAGATATGTAGAATACAGAAAAGATATGGATTAGCTTAAATGAAGGAGACAATCAGGAAATGTAAAGTGGTATAAAGCATCAAAAATAGATTAGACCATGAAGAAGAAAGAATATCACAGTTAGTGGATAAAGTCTTTGAGTTAACACAGGTGGTTACTGACTCAGAAAAGAAGAGAAAGAAAGCAGAGTAGGTAGGAATCCCTGAGGGAGAAGAAGACAGTCCCAAAGGTATGGAAGACCTACTGGAAACTATAATAAATAAAAACTTCCCATGTTTCACTAAAGATCTCGACATACTCCTTTCAGATGAATATCAAACCCTGGGTCATTTCAGCTCTAACAGAACCTCTCCAAAGCACATTGTAATGAACCTATCCAAAGTCAAGATGAAGGAGAAAATTCTGCAAACTGCTAGGCAACAATGCCAACTGACCAACAAGGGCAGAATAACTAGGTTGACAGCAGACTTTTCTAACCCAGGAGAGCATGGACATCCACTTTTGACATCCTTAACATAATTTTCAGCCTAGAATTCTGTATCCTGACATACTTAGCTTCAAAATTGATGGAGAAATCAAATCATTTGCAGTTACACAAGCACTGAGGAAATTCATCACAAGACCAGCTCTGCAGGAAATACTTAAACCCATTCTTAATACTGAACACCACAATGGACCACCACCAAGGTGTACATCTAGAAGCCAGAGGCCAGAATGTAGCTCTCAGAATGGCACAAAGGATTAAACTACACAATGAACTACCTCACAATAAGATGAATAGAATTCTACCACTACTATCAATACTTTCAATAAATGTCAATGGATTGAATTCCCCACAGAAGAGGTTCAGTCTAGTTGACTAGATGAAAAAACATAATCCATTTATATGCTGTCTCCAGGAGACACATCTAGCACTGAAGGACAAATCAAAACTCAGGGTTAAAGGATGGACAAAAAAATGTATCAAGCAAATGGAAATAAGAAGAAAGGAGAGCTTGCAATCTCATTCTCAGACACAAGCAGATTAAAAGTAACTTTAGTTATGAAAGACAAAGATGGATACTTCATACTGTTCAAAGGAACAATATAACAAGAATATAACATCTCAATATAAATACATTTATACAGCTAACTTAAATGCTCTCAGATTTACAACACAGACCTTGAGGGGTCTGAGCAATGATATCCTACAACACTTTAATAGTTGGGGACTTCGATATCCCTCTGACAGAACTGGACAGATCTTCTAAACTGAAAATAAATAAGGATACAAAGGAATTAAACATGACCCTAGATCAAATGGGATTTATTGACATATATAGAACATACCATCGAAAAGTAAAAGAATATAATTTTTTTGTCATCAGCTCATGACACATACTCCAAAATAGATCATATCCTAGGTTTCAAATCTAACCTAAGCAAAATTAAAGGAATAGAAATTATACCATGTCTCTTCTCAGACCACAAGGCCATAACGGTAAGGCTCTACTCTAACAAAACTGTTTAACCCCACACAGTGTCTTGGAAAATAAACAACCATATGCTAAATGATAGTTGGGTCCAAGAAGAAATTAAAGAGGAACTTGTCAATTTCCTCAAACACAACAACAATGAAGACACAAGTTACCAAAACCTCTGGGATACAGCAAAAGCAGTCTTGAGAGGAAAATTTATCATGCTCAATGCCTACCTTAGAAAAACAGAAAGTAAACAAATCAGCACACTCATGAACCACCTTGTGGATTAGGAGAAAGAAGAACAATCTAACCCTAAATCAAACAGAAAAAAAGAAAAAGCCAAAATCAAATAAGAGATTAATGAAATTGAAATCAAACAAACAAACAAAAAATTTAAAAAATTAACAAAATGAAAAGTTGCTTTTTTGAAAAAGTAAATAAAATAGATAAACCTTGGCCAGGATGACTAGAAATAAAAAAAGTGAAAACTCTAGTAACCTCGATCAGAAATGATAAAGGAGAAATAACAACATATGCCACAGAGATACAAGATATTATCTCTGAATACTACAAGGAACTCTATGCCCAGAAATTTGATAATTTAGAGAAAATGGATCAATACTTAGAATCTCCCCTTCCCTAGACTTAATAAAGATAAAGTAGAGCTTCTAAATAAATCAATTTCAAGCACTGAGATGAAAGAAACAATAAAATATCTCTACCCCCCCCCCAAAAAAAATGCTCTGGTCCAAATGGCTTCATACCAGAGTTTTATCCAACCTTTAAAGAAGAGCTTATACCCATATTGCAGAAATTATTCAAAAAAATGAGGAGGAAGGAATCTTCCAACATGTTCTTTGAAGCAAATATCACCCTAATACCAAAATCAGGAAAAGACCCAACCAAAAAAGAGTACAGACCAATTTCACTAATGAATATATGTGCAAAAATTCTCAATAAAATCCTACTGAATAGATTACAGCTTATCATTAAAAAAAGTCATACATCACAGTCAAGTAGGATCCATCCAAGGGATGCAAGTCTGATTTAACATACACAAATCTATAAACATAATTCACCATATCAACAGGAGCTAAAACAAAGACCATATGATCCTCTCAAAAGATGCAGGAATAGCATTTGATAGAATTTGACATCCTTTCCTAAATAGAACAGTGAAGAATATAGACACTGGCAGCCCTAAACTGACCAAAGCTATCTTTGACAAACTTACAGATAATATTATCCTGAATGGAATAAAACTAAAAGCTTTTCCACTCAGGATTGGAACAGGACAAGGTGTCCTCTATCACCAGTAGTATTCAACATAGTTTTGGAAGTTTTGACCAATTCAATCTGGCAAGGGAAGGAAATTAAAGGCATCCAAATGGAGACAGAGAAAGTGAAACTCTCCCTCTTTGCTAATGATATAGTTTTATACTTAGAGAACCCCCAACACTCAACTACAAGGCTCCTGGAAGAGATAAAAAAAAATACAGTGATGTCTCAGGATATAAAAACAATGTCCACAAATCAGCAACCTTTAGATATGCCAATAAAAGCCAAGATGTCAAGGAAATAAAGTACACAATAACTTTTTCAGTAGCTCCAAAGAAAATGAAATACCTAGGAACACACCTCAAAAAAGAGGTGACAGAACTTTTAAAAGAAAACTATGAATCCCTAAGAAAAGAAATAGTAGAAGATATCAACAAATGGGAAAACATACCATGATCATGACTAGGAATAATGAACATTGTTAAAATGTCTATACTTCCCAAAGCAATCTACAGAGTCAATGCATATTAAATTCCAACATCATACTTTTAAGACTTGGAAAAAATAAGTCTTTATTTTGTATAGAACCAAAGAAAAACAAACAAACAAACAAACAAAAAACAAAAAAAAAAAACCTTGTGTAGCCAAGGCAATTCTTAGTAATAAAAACAAAGCTGGGAGTATTCGCCTACCAGATTTTAGGCTGTACCTCAAGGTCATAGTGATCAAAACAGCATGGTAGTGGCACAAAAATAGAGACATAGATATTTGGAACCAAATAGAAAACCAGATGAAGCTAACATCTTGCAGCTGCCTAATCTTTTATAAACCAAAGAAGAGCATACACTGGGGGAAAGAATTACTATTCAATAAATGGTACTGGGAGAACTAGATACCCACATGTAAAGGACAGAAACTGGAGCTGCATCATTCTCCACTTACAAAAAATTGATTCAAGATTGATAAAAGACTTAAATCCGAGGCATGGAACAATTAAAATTTTCAAGGAAAGTGTGGGGAAAACATTGGAAGCTATCAGCCTGGGGAAGGACTTTATGAGGAAGATGTCCATGGCAATCGCAATAACAAAAATAAACAAATGGGACTTAAGGAAACTGAAAAGCTTATATACAACTAAAGTGATAGCAACCAAAGTAAACAGAGAACCTACATTTTGAGAAAGGATATTTGCATATTTTGACTCAGACAAAAGCCTGATAACTAGGATCTACAGAGAACTCAAATTAGTAAACATAAAAATATCCAACAATCCCTTAGATCACTGGGCAAGAGAGACAAATAGAACCTTCTCTAATGAAGACAGATGGATGGCTAACAAACATATGAAAAAATGCTCATTGTCCCTAATAATTAGACAAATGCAAATCAAAACCACCCTGAGATAACATCTAACCCCAGTGAGAATGGACCTTATCACAAAGTCTCAAAACTGCAATGCTGGCGTGGATGTGGAAAGAAGGGAACACTTTTACACTCTTGGTGAGACTGCAAACTAATACAATCTTTTTGGAAGGCAGTGTGGAGAAACCTCAAAGAACACAAGTTAGACCTCCCATTTGATCCTAAAATCCCATTGCTGAGCATCTACTCAGAAAAAAAAAAAAAAAAAAAAAAAAAAAAAAAAATATATATATATATATATATCACAAGGACACTTTTACTAGACTATTTATTGCAGCTCGATTTACCATCACCAAATGTGAAAACAGCTTAAATGCCCACCCACTCAGGAATGGATTAACAAGCTGTGGTATACCGTATATACTCGAGTATAAGCAGAGTTTTTTTCGGCACAAAATTTGTGCCAAAAAACCCGAACTCGGCTTATACTCGGGTCATACCGGTTATTTGATTTGGTGTGCGTGCACCTAATCAAATGCACGTAGTCTCCAGTTATCTTCTGCCATCTGCTTGAGGGGGCAGTGCTTCAACTCAGGCCACAAGTCTCGGCTGAGCTGAAGAGGTAGGTGGCTGAACTGAACTGTATTCCACTGAACTATTTAACCCACAATATTTAATGGCACATTTAATTAAGTGAAAACCCCATTTAAGGCAGAAAAGTCTTGTAAATAAATGTTTATAAATCCAGAATCCTTATAATCAGGGGTTTTGGAGTATAAGGATTCAGGATTTTTAACCATTTACAAGTTTAGCTAATGGAACTAAGCTGAGACCTGTCATTATTTTTAAAAGGAAGACTTTGCCTAAAAAGGTCAAATTCCCACCAGGAATTACAGTG
>CAUYPK010074777.1:0-33111 GCA_963574355.1 Loris lydekkerianus
CCCTTCCCCTTCCTTGGCCCTTTCCCCATAGTCTTGTGCTATAGCTGGGTTATAGCCTTCATGTGAAAGCTATAATTTAGTTTCATAGTAGGGCTGAGTACATTGGGTACTTTTTCTTCCATTCCTGAGATACTTAGCTAAGAAGAATATGTTCCAGCTCCATCCATGTAAACATGAAAGAGGTAAAATCATCTTTCTTTAAGGCTGCATAGTATTCCATGATATACATGTCTTAAAACAATTGCTATCCTTTCAGATTTCTATATTTAACAACTTCTATTTTTAAGTATTAGAAATAAAGTAATGCATGAGCTAGAGCCTGAATATTAATAGTGGACTCATTAGTAGTTACAGCTTAATTAACTCTTGCAAATAGTTCCTTAGGTAGTACTATATACTTTTTATATACTACTAAGTTTATGTAACTTGTTTTTTTATGACTTACTATGTTATCTTGTATACATATCAGTAGATTAAAATAAATTTGCAAACTTTGAAGATAACTTTTATTGTGTTTTAGTTTTTTAAAATTGTGTTTCAGTTTCACAAAGGTGATTCTATTAGGTTAACTAATACAAATTAAGTTTCTTCTGCTTAGATTTGAAATAGCATTTGCCTTTAGGAAACACATTGAGTAGTAAATTAAAGATCTCACTTTTTATCCATCATTATCGTATCAGCAGTCTTTTCAAGGCTTTAAGTCAATTCAGATATTTTCTTATTGTACGGACTTGATCATTCTTTTTTCTTCCACAAGGTCTCTTGAATTCTATCAATTTTTGTTGGTTTAAAGACTTTAGAATGGAAGTTCATTCAAGCCTATTTGATTTGACACTATACTAGTAGGGAAAAGTGTACCCAAAGGTATCAAGAACTATCTAATGGTATTTCTCACTTGTTACTCTGTGACAACTTTCAAATTATAAGGCCATGTTGAAGTTCATTTTGTCCCAAAGTCATGTCAGCTTCTATAAGCATCCTCTAATCGGTTCCCATTTGGGAGAATCATTGGGCAGCCTCTTGGAATTTCTTTAATGTTTTCTCTGGAGAAATGTCTATTCAGACCCTTTGCTTATTTTAAACTAGGTTATTTACTTTTTTATTGAGTTGTAAGAGTTTTTTGTATACTCTGGATATAGATTCTTGACAGATGTATGATTGTATTTTTTTTCCATTCTATGGGTTGTCTTACTCTTTGCTCCTATGTTATTTAATACCTTAATAAGAACTAAAAAAAAAAATTATCTAATAAGCTTACCTACATATACAGAGGTGCCAAAAATGTATACAAATTTTAAGAAAGAAAATAAATTTATTAAAACTATAATACTCATTATATACTCACAGCAAAAGATGAATACAAATCATGCTGGACACCTCTTATAATTGCAGAAGTCAAATGTGACTTGAGTATAATAAAAATTCTCAGGAATTTGCATACACACACCAGGACTAATAAGAGGTCAACCAAGTCATAAGAGACAAGATTACCGTATATACTTGAGTATATATGGTAATATACCAAAATCAATTGTATTTCCATATATTAGTAATAAACACTTCAAATTGAGAAGTGTTTATAACTAAAATGAAATTAAGAAAACAGTTTTATTCATGTTACATCAAAAAGAATTAAACACATAGAAGTAAAAGTAACAGAAATGTAAGGGCTCAGCACCTGTAGCTCAAGTGGCTAGGGCACCAGCCACATACAGCGGAGCTGGCAGTTCAAATCCAGCCCAGGCCTCCCAAACAACAATGACAGCTACAACCAAAAAATAGCCAGGTGTTGTGGTGGGCGTCTATAGTCTCAGCTACTTGGTAGGTTGAGGCAAGAGAATCGCTTAAGCCCAAGAGTTTGAGGTTGCTGTGAGCTGTGACGCCATAGTACTCTACCCAGGGTGACAGCTTGAAACACTGTCTCAGAAAAAAAAAAAAAGTGTAAGACTTATATAATGAAAACCCTAAAACATTGCAAAAAAAAAATAAAAACATAGGAATAAATGAAGAGGCTTTCCATGTTCGTGGACAGGAAGATGGAATATTGTTAAGATGTTAATACTTCAAATTTTTCTATACATTTGACAGAATCTTTATCAAAATCATAGCTGGATTCCACCACCACCACCACCACCCACCCACCCGAAGAAATTGAGACCACCCCCCCGCAAAAATTGAGAAGGTCATTGTAAAGTTCATTTGAAAATGAAAAGCAATCTTGAAAAAGAAAGACCCAATTTCAAAACATACCACAAAGTCACAGTATCAAAATAATGCGGTACTCATTTACAAAAGACACACATATCAATGGGATTGAGAATCTGAAATAAACCCTTTTATGCTCAATTGATTTTTCATCAAGATGCCAAGGCAATTTAATGTGGAAAGAACAGTCTTTGAACAAATGGCAATTTAATGCGGAAAGAACAGTCTTTGAACAAATGGTACTGAGACAATTGTATCCTGAGGCAAAAATATTTGGACCCTTATCTTATGCCATACACTTAAATAAAAATTGAACATAGATCTAAATATAAATTCTAAGAGTATAAACTATTAGAAAAACGTAGGAGTCAATATTTGTGACCTTGGACCAGCCAATGATTTCTTAGATATTACATGTAAAGCACAAGTGATTAAAAAATTGACACATTAAGCTTCATCAAAATTAAAAACTTTTTCTTTTTTGGAGACAGAGCCTCGAGCTATTGCCCTGGGTAGGGTGCCATGGCATCACAGCTCACAGCAACCTCAAACTTCTGGGCTTAAGCAATTCTCTTGCCTCAGCCTCCCAAGTAGCTGAGACTACAGGCACCCACCACAATGCCCAACTGTTTTTTTGTTGTAGTTGTCATTGTTATTTGGCAGGCCCGGACTGGATTTGAACCCGCCAGCTCTGGTGTATGTGGCTGGCGCCTTAGCCAGTTGAGCTACAGGCACTACCACAAAATTAAAAACTTTTATGCTTCAAAAGATACCATTAAGAAAATGAAAAGACAAGCCATACACACTTAGAGAAAATATTTGTAAATCATATGTTCAAGAGAAGATTTATATCTAAAATATAAAGAACTTGTCTAATTCAATAATAGGAAGAAAACCCAATTAAACAATGAGAAAAAATTTTGAATAGACATTTCACCAATAAAGACATTCAAAAGGCCTATTAGCAGAGGAAAGACATTCGACATGATCATTACACTTTATATACAGGTATTAAAATAGCACATGTACCAAAAAACATGCACGACAGTTACATGTCAAGAAAAAATAAATTTTTAAAAATCCAAAAAAGGGAAAAAAAAGATAAGAAATTATTGGTGACTAGGGAAATGCAAATTAAAGACACAATGAAAAAAGAAAAAACAAATACCACAATGAGATATTACTTCACATCCAGAAGATATTAATAAATCAGAAAATAACTAGTGTTGACCACTGCATTAAGAACCTTGAACCCTCTAATATTGCTAGCAGGAACTTAAGATGCTGTAGTCATATTGAAAAACAATTTAGCAGTTTCTCAAAATGTTTAAACAAATTTATTTTCATTATTCAACAACTCCACTCCTATTTACTCAAGAGAAATGAAGCAATTACACACAAAGACATGTATGTGAATCTTCATAGAGGATTACTCATAGTAGCCGAAAGTGGAAATAACCTAAATGTCCATCAACTGATGAATGAAAAAATGTGACCAATCTGTATAATGGAATACCACTTGACAACAAAAAGGAAAAAAAGAACTGATAAATTCTGATAAAAGGACTGATAAATGTTACAACATGAATGAATCTCACAAACATTGTTCTAGGCCAAAAGATCACATATTGTGTGGTTTCATTTATATGGATTGTCCAGAAAAATCAAGAAAATTACATTTAGAAATAGTAAGTAGATTAGTAGTTGCCTAGAGCTGGTAGGGCTAAGTGGACAGAGGGAATAGGGAGTGACTTTGAATGGGCATGAGGTTTCCTTTAAGTATGATGAAAATGTTCTGAAATTAGATTGTGGAGATGGTTGTATAATACTATACATTTATTAAAAATTATTGAATTGTGTACTTGAATTTATGGTATGTATATTATAAAATAATAATTCTAACAAGATTTTTAGAAAAATCTTAAGCTCAGAAATACACATGTGAACAAAATTTTAACCAATATTTCTATCATGTTGGATAATATAGCTAATTATTAAATGTGACATATATTCTGTCTAGAAGAATATAGTTATGTTGAGAATATTTCTTCCAAATAATGTGGTTGTAAAGCTCAGTGACTGTAGTGTCATTAGACTCCTTTTTAGTGTCTTTGATTAATAATTTGACAATATATCATTAACTTGGAATTATTAGAATTAGAGTAAGGCTATCTGCATGCTACAGTGAATGTGATCTCTGCTATATTGTTCATAGACCTTATAATTGATTGTGGTTAAGTTTAATTTGTTGGCTTGCTAAGGTCGCCATGATCTTAAGATGGTTCACAAAAATATAATCAATTATGTTGGGAATCAACATACTAGATGTGGAAAAAAATCAACATACTAGATATTTTACATTACGTGTTTTATTTAATCTAATTTTTAAAACAATGTTTGAGGACAAATATGTCAAGAAATAAGAGGTTATACATGATTGCTTAGCCTGGTTCTCTGGGAATCCTTAAATTCAAGAGAACCTTTACTGATAGCACACATGTGATAAAAGTTTTTGATGACTCCACTTGATGTGAAAATAAAAATGTGCCTTGACATTTCGAATGCATTGTTAAACATTCAATGTAAAATAAAATTATAATCCTAAAAGCCTGGGTTGGCTACGGCCTCCAAGAAAGAATAAGTGAAAAGAGAAAAGACTATGAGGATGTGCTGCAGCACCAAACCATGGATCTGCAGATGTGGCCTTCTAGGTGAATATAGCTGTAGACAAACCAATTGTTGTGAAGTTTTCCAAAGTGAAAGAGTTCAAACAAAGAAACAGAATCACAGCCAGCCAGGTCTAAGAGCTGGCTGCAGTGATGTGCTGCTGTCACGTTAGGGCCCTTCTCTAGCCACACTTTGGCAAGAGTCAGCACCATGTGATGTCATGTTGAAATATATGGGAAAGGTATGTGTGGTGCCTGTTCTTTTGTTTATGGTTGATACACTCCATATTCTTGAGTAGAGATTTTTTCTGAAGTTAAGTAGGTCTTGGGTGCTTTGCTTCTATCTATAAATGGGGGAGTGTCTTCCCGTGACCCGTAGCAGCAGATAGGCAAATGCTCATTGACTAATGCACACTGGAGACATTTCTGACTGCTTATGTATAAGCCATGAAATTATTTGGTGAATATAACCTGATAATGAAATTCTATAGAAAAACAATTATTTTCTCATATTTGTTGATTGGAAGAAATAGGATGTACTAATTATCTCACAGTTTCATATGTACAAATTTTTACACTAATAAAATACAGTACATATTAATTTGTACTTTGTAACTTTATGTTTAGACTTTTAATTTTCTTATAGGTATTTTAAGAACTCAGTCATAAATAATTATGCATTTTAAGGTTTAAAACGAAGACAGTTTATAGGATACTCTGTGATAAAACCAACAGAGTTTTTCAGACAACTATTTTTTAAAAAATGAAACTGTAAGTTAGACCAGGAAATTGATTCTATTTTCAAATTCCAGTAATGTAAGATATGAATTTTTGTCAAATCTTTGATTCATTACTTTTGTATGCATTTTGCTTTGTATTTTAATAGAGTAAAAAAGCCATAAAGAATATCCTTCAAAAATGCACTTACCTACCAGCCCTTGAACCGTTTCTGTATGATGCTCCTCCTAACATTCTAAAGCATGTGGTTGGACAGTTTAGTAAGGTAAGAAATGCTCTCTTAACTGGTAAGGGGAGGAAGAAAGTTAAAATGACTTATTAACTTATTTATTCTGTTGGGTCAGTGTGTGTGTGTGTGTTTTATTTTTATTTATTTATTTGTTTTGCAGTTTTTGGCTGGGGCTGGGTATGAACCCGCCACCTCCAGCATATGGGGCCGGAGTCCTACTCTGTTGAGCCACACACAGGCGCCACCCATGTTTGTTTTATTTTATTTTATTGTTTTTTTCTGTAAGATGGGGTCAGAGCTCACTGATTTGTACTGACAGGGAAGGTAACATAGGTTAACAAAACTTACATATAAACAAAACACTTCCTCCCTCTTCACATTTTCCCCACAGCCTCTGTAGTATCTTTTACTGTGTTTTTGGGATGTAAATATTTCCTAATATAGACACTGTATATTACTACTACTATATTAATTACTATAAGTAACTTTTAGTAATTTTCTCAGTGTCTTTTAGTGTCACTCACCTAGGAACACTGAACAAATCTTATAAAGAAAAGGAAAAAGGCCACTGAAATACTTTTCACAAAGTCCATGCACTTTACTGGAGATGCTCTCAGACAGTCATTTGGAGCATATTGACTTACTTTAATAACAGTTTTAACAAGTATAGCTGTCATATTTGTTAGATCATTGCAGATTAAACAATAGTAAGGTAATATTATTGATAGATTAATTGACAGTAAGGTAGAAAGGTCGAGCTGACAGAAGTAGGCACAGACAGCTGATTACTGATAGAAAAGGATGAAAGAGAATGAATGCATTACCACTGAGAGCAGGATGGTGACCCTATGCTATCAAGAGTTGAAGTTATGCACAGTGTATTTGACTTTAGAAAATGGGATCTGCACAAGTAGTATCCCATAGTGTTTGTGAGCTCGGGATAAGGAATTGGAGGACCTGGACTTCCCACATACCAGCTCTTTAGCAAAATTTTACCTTTCTAAACCTTAGTTTGGCCACCAGTAAAATGGGAATAATAAGAGTACTTATTTCATAGGGTTGTTGAAAAGAGTAAATGAGATAGTGAATGTTAAGAGTTGTAATTCAAAACTAGGCACACATATATTAAACAAACAAAATAAAACAACCAAAGAGCTGTTTTTAAGAAATAAAACATGTAAGTGGTGAGGCTAATTAAAAAGGTTTTTAAACTAAGAGAATGCCAGGAAGGCTATGTTAACCAGTTTGATGAAAATATTTCAAATAGTATATAAAACCAGTGCATGGTGCCCCATGATTGCATTAATGTACACAGCTATGATTTAATAAAATAAATAAATCAGGTTTTAAAAAAAATAAATAGGATGGAAAAATTCATTTAAATAGTCAGTTATAAACTATATAAATGAGAAGCTACTGTTTATATCTACATTTCTACAAATAATGAACAAAAACTATATATTTTTATAACTTTTAAAGGAGGCCTTATAGTTAAATGGGTCTAGTTTTAGGTATTCATCTAAAAGATAGACTCTACTATAATAACTGCTTTTAGTTCTCAACTCTGTCACAGGAGCTTAACTGACCCTGAAGCACCATTGCTACTGGAAAGTAGAGGTTTTACATTGCTAAGGACACCTCGGGGGTACAATTCTGTGTATGAAACATCTATGTCCTTACTTCCTCTTTATAAGAAAGTAATCAAACATTTTTCCTCTCTTAATTATATGAAATGTGGGAGATACAATAGGATGCACCCTGACCAAGCAACTGACTAGCTGAATAATGCAAAGAAAAAGATAAATTACTATAAGGGAAAAATTGATCCATTTGTTTAGTTTTCTGTATTTTTGGTTGCTACATAAGAAATTGGCCAGCTAATTTGGTCATCTAAGAGGGAGACTGGGTAAGGGACTGAGTGGATCATCTGTAGACAGGGTCACCAGCTCTTACAAATGGATAGTTGTCATTATTTCTCAAAGTTTCATTTTACAGTTTAATCTTTTAGGCTATTGAGTGAGATAGATATTCTAGTTCTATTGAACTGGCTATGAAAATGAACACTAAGCTATGTTGAGTTCAAAATAATCAAAATCAATAGGATTTGTGAGTGTTAGCTAGCTAAAGTAAAATAAAGACAGTATCTCATATCATATGCTCTTTTAATGTGCCTTTGGTATCTTCTTAATCTAAGGATACCAAAACACTAAAATGTGGTAAGAAAGTCAGGCAGAAGGTGCAAAGATATTAGTGTGGCTGGGGATAGAGATAGGAAGTAATGAAAATTCTCTAGGCCAAACTAATGTTTAAAAGTGATTTATTCAAGTCCTGAAGAGAGGAAAGGAAAAAAAAAAAAAAAACCTCTATCTATAGGCTACTGTCTTTTTTTAGAAATACACACTAGTGCTATCTTTTATTGTCTGATTAATTTGTATTGCCATCTTATTAGCCAAAATCCTTTTGTAGTTTTAATTATTTATTAAATGCCTACAACTACCTGGGGCCCCCATGCTGATTTTGTGAGGACTTATGTTGCTTATCTGTGGCATTGGATATCATGAAAAGTATGCATGAACTTTTTTTTTTTTTTTGCGCTAATCATATTTTATTAGTGTTCACATATTTAAATGTGTGGCCCAAGACAACTCTTATTCTTCCAATGTGTGGCAGAGTAGAAGAAAGGTTGGACACCCCTGCTAGGTTCCCAGTACTCTTAAGCATTGGGGAATAGACAAAAAAGAAAAAGACAAGTTGGATGTGGTGGCTCATGCTTGTAACTTTGGGATGATGAAGCAGATGGATTGCTTGAGCTCAAGGGTTTGAGACCAGCCTGAGCAAGATTGAGACCCCATATCTAAAAATAGCTGGGTGTTCTGGTAGGCCCTTATAGTCCTACATATGTGGGAGGCTGAGGCAAGAGGATTGCTTGAGCCCAAGACTTTGTTCAGGGTTGCTGTGAGCTATGACGCCAGAGCACTCTGCCCAGCACACCAGAGTGAGACTCTGTCTCCAAAAGGAAAAAAAGGAATAAGGCAAAGTAGTTCTTCAAAGAAATTTATAATCTAGCTGAGGAGAGCAGACAAAACAGAAAACAGTTCAATGTGCAGGACTTTATCATAAAGTTTGTTTTTTTAGGAAGGAGTAGGTGAATGCAGTCTGAAGTATTCAGAAAAGGCTTTAGTGAAGGAAGTACAGATGAAAAGAGCTGGTTCTTGAAGAAAGAACAAAATGAAGGCTGGAGAAAGGGGTGTTTCTGTCAGAGGAAATAGCAGCAGTGACCAAGGAAGAGAGCAGAAATTTCCATGTTGTGGGCCTATCCCCTCCCCCAGAACATTTCTAATCTTGTTTTTTGTCTTGCATAATAAATTTCTTCATCTTCATTGGCTTTTTCCTCTCCACAAACATGCTCAAGTCTCCTTGATCCTAAGAAGAAAATCTGAAACTCCTGTAACCATTAGCTCTCTCCCAGCTTACTGATTGTCTCTCTCCTCTTTCTGAAACTAAATTTAAAGTTTGACTTGACTTGACTTCTGAAGGTTTCCCTTAACTGCTGGCAATCTGACTTCAACTTCCCACCTATAGGCAACTAACTGCCTTTACATAATTCTTCAGCACTCTATTAATTGTCAAGTACAGTGATTTAAGTTCTTGTTGGTTGCTTTTAAAAACAAAATCTTCCCTTGGATCTGTTGATTCCTTACTTTCCTGATTCCTCTTCTGTATCTTTAACATCTTTATCTCCTCTCTGCCTACTTTATAGTATATTCTTTTGTTACACATTTGTCCAGTATCTGTTAGGCAGTAGGCAAGAGAGAATTGAGTGAATAGAATGTGGAGTTTCTGCTTTCAATGACATTTACATGTGATAGAAATATAAATGGATAACTAACATATTGTGGTAAGTGCACTGATAGTGGTTTGACAGAAGGCTATGAGAGAAGAAAAGTACCAAAAATAATCTTGGAAAGAAAAGATGGGGGCTATCCCAGAAGAGGTTTCTTAAAGGAGGTTAACACATGGAGAAAACAGCATGGGCAGAAGCTAAAAATGGTACAGCAGGTATATTGTGATGTTATTATTGGGGGGGGAGGGGCGGTAAGGTGGCTGGAGAGGTATTTAGGAGCTGGGTCCCAAAGGACTCTTTGTGCCTTGTTAAAGAGCTTGCCTTTCATTTTGTAGGGAGTGGAGACCTTGAATGGATGTGAGCTTTATGTTTTACATTTATGAGTGGATCTCTATTACTTTTATTTCATCTTTACAATATAAAAAGTTAATACATTTCTAAAAAGAGTGCATTCCATTCAAATGACTAACAGATTTTGGCTCATTATGTTATAGGTATATTGGACATAAATTCTCTTTTACATTTTCTCAGATGCATTATTGCTTTATCAATAGTAATAATCTAACTTGAAAAATAAAAGCTGACAACTTTATGTGCCTCACTTTTCAAGGTGCTGCCTCATGATAGCAAAGCTCGAAGACTCTTTGTGACAAGTGGTGGACTTAAAAAGGTTCAAGAGATAAAAGCAGATCCTGGCTCTCTCCTGCAAGAATATATCAACAGTATTAACAATTGTTACCCAGAAGAAATAGTAAGGTGAGGAAAATGGACTTGGAGGAGTTTAATGTTATAATGTAGGTTTTTTGTTTTCAATTCTGGATTTTATATCCACTGTGTCAAAACGTGGACTTTGAAGTAATACACGAAGATAATGTGTATCTTTACTTCTCTCGTGATCTCTCGTGATACAATTATGTTCTCACTGACATGCATTTTCAAATCAAATGTCGTTTAAGACATTTCTGTATTAATTTAACTATGGTTTACTAAAGAGTACCCCCAAACAGAACTCAGATTAAACTAATAGTTTTAAAATTGTGAATTCCTAATTTAGAAAAGGCCAAAGATTCTGGTTTTCAGAGTTCCCTGCATATATTACTTTTCTGCCTTAAGCTCACATTTACATTAAAGAGAGTACTACAAGGAGATATTGAGTAATGAAAAAAAGTGACTAAATGCAAAAAAGAAAAAAAGAAAATTACACAACGAATGTTGTTTATGGTAGGCAGGTACCTCAGAGTAATGCAGCAAGATGCTGCTTTCAAAGGTTAATTTTTTTTTTTTTTTTTAATGAAGTTGATTTGCAGAGCATTAAACCTAAGCCTCAGTTCTTGTAAGCCTAGTAGGAATTTATGCCACTAAACCCAACTAAATAAAAGTAAAGTTATCAAGAAAAGGTAGAATAATTTAAACAACTAAATTTTGAAAAATGCCCACAAAGAATGCAGAATGAAAGGCATTTTTGTCTGTTTTTCTAATCCTGCATTTATTTTCTTTAATTAATATTAGAAAAATATAAATTTCAATTTTTTTTTTTTTTTTTTGCGGTTTTTGGCCCGGGCTGGGTTTGAACCCGCCACCTCTGTCATATGGGGCCAGCGCCCTACCCATTTGAGCCACAGGTGCCACCCAAAATTCTAATTTCTTAAATTTAACATATTATATTATGTGCTATAACTTAATGACTTTTAATATATATAGTAATACTGATTTAAAAGCCAAAAACAATTTTAAGATTAAAATTAGTTTTCTATTCATATAGTCATCCAGTAAAGAACTCCTTGACCAAAAGAGTTAAGTCAAATTGAAAATATTAATGTATCTTGTAGTGGCTCATGCCTATAATCCTAGCACTTTGGGATGCTGAGGTCGGTAGATTGCATGAGCTCAGGAGTTAGAGACCAGCCTGAGCAAGAGCAAGACCCCATCTCTACTAAAAATAGCAAAACCAATAGCAAACCCCCTGTTGTGATGGGCCCCTATAGTCCCAACTACTTGGGAGGCTGAGGCAAGAAGATCACTTAAGCCCAAAAGTTTAAAGTAGCTGTGATCTATGATGCGGCGTCTCTCTACCTAGGGCTACAAAGTGAGATTCTGTCTTAAAAAAAAAAAATTAATATATATGATACAGCAAAGGAATGGTATATCATAAAATGTATAAATACTGTATATAATGCTCAAATTTATATTTTATTTTATTTATTTATTTATTTATTTGTTTATTTATTTATTTATTGAGACAGAGTCTCACTATGTTACACTGGGTAGAGTGCTGTAATATCATAGCTCACAGCAACCTCAAACTCTTGGGCTTAAGCGATTCTCTTGCCTCAGCCTCTTAAGTAGCTGGGACTATGGGCACCTGCTACAACACCTGGCTATTTTTTGGTTGTAGTTGTCATTGTTTGGCAGGCCCAGGCTAGATTCGAAACCGCCAGGTCCTGTGTATGTGCCTCAAATTTATATTTAAAAAATATGAAACTACTAAATGGGGTGGTGGCTGTGGCTCAAAGGAGTAGGGCACTGGCCCCATATGCTGGAGGTGGCGGGGTCAAACCCAGCCCCAGCCAAAAAGAAAAAAAAAACTGCAAAAAAAAGAAAATTACTTTTTAAAAATGAAATATACATTCCCTCAGGAAGAATTCTATTTTATATAAGTTTAAAATAATTTTATGCAATTTTTTAAACAAAGAAAATTACAGAAAAGTGAATAAAAGTAAATGAAAGGTTTCCCCACAAAGGAATGACCTGCTAGAATCAGCCTATGGTAAGGCACTTTCTTGAATGGAAGTTCTCTTTCTATTTTATTAAAGGCGTATTTTAATTAAGCACCAGTAGAAATTGAAAACTCTGTCACATTAGAATTTAATCTGGTGCTTTGTCAAAATACCCTTGTAAACTTTTAACTTCTCACATTCTGTTGAGCTGAGATTTCATTTAAAAAAATGGCTAATTGGGCAGCACCTGTGGCTCAAGGAGTAGGGCACCGGCCCCATACACAGGAGGTGGCAGGTTTAAACCTGGCCCCCAGCTAAAAACTGTAAAAAAAAAAAAAAAGGCTGTTATGAAGAATTTTGGTTAGCTGACTAACAATGTTTTCAAAATTCCAATTATTGTTAAGCATTAAATTCTATAAAATTGTAGGGATGGGATTGTTTGTTTTGAGACAGAGTCCCACTCCAGCCTTCAGACTAGGTGCCATGGCCTCAGCCTAGCCCACATCAACCTTAAAACTCCTCGGTTCAAATGATCCTCCTGCCTCAGCCTCCCAAATAACAGCAACTATAAGCACAGGCCACCAGACCAAGCTAATTTTTCTATTTTTGTAGTAGAGATGGGAGTCTCTTGTTCAGTCTGGTCTCCAACTCCTGAGCTCAAGCAGTTCTCTTGCCTCCACTTCCCTGAATACTAGGATTACAGGCGTGAGCCACTGTGCCTAGCCTATAAAATCATGTTTTAATGAAATCCTTGAACTGTTTTCTATGAAATAGACAAATATAATTTCAAATGGTTTTATTTTTACAATTACATAATTCTCAAGAATCACTTGGAGACAACTATTTTAGAACCAGCAATAATTACTCTTTATAAGACAGATTACTAACTGATATATTCTCTCATCTATTATTAGCCTAAATACATATGACCTAGTTTTAGTAATCTTTAAACATGTTTCATAAAGGTAGGCAGTATAAGAGGAAAAGGGCCTTGACTAGACATTAGAAGACCTAAATTCGAGGCCTGGCTCACTCCACACCCATAAAACGAACTCCATCTTCTGAATCTCTGCCTAAATTGGGGGTGGAGGGGTAGTGGTTTTTGAAAAAACATTTACTTTGGCTCAGTGCCTGTAGCACAGTGGTTATGGTGCCAGCCACATACCCCGAAGCTGGCAGGTTTGAACCCATCCAGGACCAGCTAAAAAAACAACAATGACAACTATGATAAAAAAAATAGCCAGGCGTTGTAACAGGTACCCGTAGTCCCAGCTACTTGGGAGGCTGAGGCAAGAGAATTGCTTAAGCCCACGAGTTTGAGGTTGCTATGAGCTGTGATGCCACAGCATTCTACCGAGGGCGACATAGTAAGATTCTGTCTCAAAACAAAAACAAAACCAAAAACATTCACTTTGAGGAAGAAGGTATTTGCATGTGTGCCATTCAGCACATTCTAATACCATAATAATATAATAATAACTGTAATTCTACATGGGCCTAGGGTAAGGTTAATCCACTTACATTCTTAAAAGCCATTTGAAGGTAAATTGCAATAGCAGTGGTTGACAGCCAAAGGGAAGGAAAACCCTGTTCTATTTTGGAGGTTCATTTTGGTTCTTTCATGAGGAATATGACTAAAAGCTCAGGCGGAGGTGTCTCACAGACCTAGATTCCTCTCTCAGTTCCAGTTAGTTATTATGTGATCTTGAAGGTGAAATTTAACCCTTTTAACCACAGTTTCTGCATCTGTAAAATATAGGTAATTTTCTTTACTTCATAGAGTTAGAGTTAAATGGGATAATAATGTATAGCCAACAGGTTTTCCCATGAGAAGAACTTAATTCAGTAAATGTTTGTTCCTTTTCTTTTGGTATTCCATTCTCATTTTCCTTTCCGTGGAGATTAAATAGCATTATTAGTTGAATCAAATTTAATTTTTTTTTTTTTTTTGAGACAGAGTCTCACTATGTTGCCCTGGATAGAGTGCTATAACATCACAGCTCACAGCAACCTCAAACTTTTGGGTCCAAGCGACTCTCTTGCCTCAGCCTCCCAAGTAGCTAGGACCACAGGTGCCCACCACAACACCCAGCTATTTTATGGTTGTAGTTTTCATTGTTGTTTGGCAGGCCGGGGCTGGATTCAAACCTACCAGCTCCAGTATATGTGGCCATCGCCCTAGCCACTGAGCTACAGGCACCAAGTCCACATTTAATATTATTACTGTATATACTCGAGTATAAGCCGAGTTTTTTCAGCACAAAATTTGTGCCGAGTTCGGCTTATACTCGAGTATATAGGTATAATATGGAAGAGACTATGTAGTAGCACTTGGCCACCTACTATTTTTTCAGTATTTGATGATAAATGCATATCAAGCAGATTTTTTATTTCTTGCAATATGACACAAATAAAGGTTATTCTGGTTAGATGGTCTATAGTTGCTATTGAAGGGTTCCAAACCTTTTCCTGATGAGAAGCTACTTTGGAATTCCTGACTAGTTGGAATGGAGCTTTCTATAATAACAGTTAATGGACAATTTGATGTATTTATTTATTGGTCTGTATACCAAGATACACAGGCAGTCTTTATGCATTTATGGGCAGTTAGGTAGTACTACATGAATATACTCTTCTAATGAGGATAAGAGGCATCAGTGCTGAGGTATATGCTCTTACCCATGGGATTCCTGGAGACTAGGTGGTCTCTAAGGGAACTAGCTTGGAAATTAGCCAGGTAAAGCCTCAGGAATTATTAGTATATCCTAATTGATTTATTATGGACCTTATTTTAGATCAACACTGTTCAATAGAAATATAATGTGAGCCACATAAAATAATTTCAGATAGTCAGGTAGCCACATTTTAAAATGTAAAATGAAGTCTGAGTAATATAGCAAGACACTGTCTCTACAAAAAACAAAAATTAGCCAGATGTGATATCATGCACCACAACTCAGAAGTCTGAGGCAGAAAGATTGCTTGAGTTCAGAAGTTTAAGGTTGCAGTGAGCTATGACACCACTGTACTCTAGCCCAGGCAACAGAGATGGATACTGTCTAAAAGAAAAAAAAAAAAAAGTAAAATAAAACAAACAGGGTAAATTAAATTTTAATGACATTCTTGTTAATGCAGTATATCCAAATAGTATATTTTTAGCTTGTAGTCAATATGAACATCATTAATGAATTATTTTACATTTTTTATACTAATTTTTGAAATCTGGTGGTTATTTTTATCACTTCCCACAGCACTTTATCTTAGATGCTAAATTTTACTGGAAATGCTTGATATGTATTTAGAGTATATAAAATTTACAGTTGAAAAATTAGACTCCAGTTCTTCCAAACAAACTTAAGATTTCCAAAAACTGAATTGTCCATTTTTAAATTTTAAATAAAATATTAAAAATTTAGTTCTTCAGACACACTAGCTCAATAGTCATATGTGGCTACCATATTAAACATGGTAACAATCACTAATTATTAATCTGATATCTATAACATTAATAAATACCACACATTATTTTATTTATTTATTTATTTATTTATTTATTTATTTATTTATTTAGAGACAGAGTCTCACTTTGTCACCCTCAGTAGAGTGCTGTAGCATCACAGCTCACAGCAACCTCCAGCTCTTGGGCTTAGGTGATTCTCTTGGTGCCTCCCGAGTAGCTGGGACCACGGGCGCCTGCCTCAGCACCTGGCTATTTTTTTGTTGCAGTTTGGCTGAGGCCAGGTTCAAACCCGCCACCCTTGGTAGATGAGGCTGGCGCCCTACTTATTGAGCCACAGGCGCTGCCCAATTTATTTATAATTTAATGTGGTAAATTAAACATTTGTCACATTAAATATATTACTAAACAGATTAATAAGTTAATAAAATATTAAAATTCTAAAGATTTTTAAAACCTACCTCTTACATTTATATAAAAGTACTTATCTGGTGTCTGTACATTTATAAGGCCTAGGAAGGTGATGTCTACTTTAAATTCTGTGACTAACTTAGAGGAACAGTTGTGAATTCCTCAGTGTAAGACTATTTTGAAGAAACTGTTGGAGGACAATGTTTTCCAGGGTAGGAGAAACATTATGTATGTATCTGTTTAATTGTGACTGTCTATATAGGAGTACACTATAGAGAAAATACAGCTCTGTTTTGCTCACTTTAACTTGACTGTAGAAGAAATTAATGCAATATATATGTTAAGTTTTTAAGTCTAGCTTCTGGGCATAGATAAAGATGACCAACAAAATGATAAAGTGAGCCTTTAACGTTAGGTTTTACCTGGAGAAAGTGCCTTCAGAGCCCTAATTTCAATTTTGAGTATCTTGGGAATTTTAAAATATTACTTCCTTAGATTTTAAGATCCATTTATTCCAGAAAAACTGCCAAATTTTATTTGATATTTATATGCGTGTAAATTCCATGGCATATTAATCATCTACAATGCATTAATCAATATACTTAATACTTTTATACTCAATCTTTTATAGTTGATTTATAATACAAATTTATAGTCCTTTATATAGATGCCCAAGAACCAACAAAAAATAATGAATTTCCTAGGTTTGTGTGATACAAATATTTGTAATCCAGTTATTAAATAGTTTTAAATGTGAATTTTTTTTTTGAGGTGACCAGATCTAATTAACATACATGCCGAGAATGATTTTTTAGGCAATCAGTAATAGGTTGATTAGTAATAATAGACTGTAGTCTAACCTTAGGGAAAAAAAAAACAGTAGTCACTTGATATGTAATAATAAAGTCTCTGTAATAAAATGTTGTGACTGGGTTAAAATCTTTTGCTTGGAAAATATCTGTTTTGCAATTACATTTATACACTTCAAGTAGCACTGTGTTGTGAGTTGATATTTTCTTGATAGTCTCTAACCTTATACACAAAGCCTTACTGGAGCATAATTATTCAGGGTATATTTGAGGTTTCATTCATAATTATTTCAGATAAATTTCTTACATGGATTCTTTAGTGCTTACTGTGTTGAATCTTTTCATAAGTATCTAATAACAAATTTTCTTTTTCAGGTATTATTCCCCTGGATATTCTGATACACTTCTGCAGAGAGTGGACAGCTATCAACCACTTATTAACTAAGCAAAGTTACAGTTTCATACTCAAATTCACAGCAGAGTAGTTACAAATAACACTTGTTAAAGCTCTTTCTAAATATTTGAACTAAGTATGTTCTAGATTTATTCAATGTGAAATATCTTTAGATAATATTGTCTCCATTTATGTAATACTTTAAAAATCAGTAGCTTGACTACATGAGGAACCATTCATGGTCATTTGCTAGCACAGTATTTGCTCTAAAGGTAGATTAAAGAGACGTTAGTGTATTTTAAGGCATTTGTTATTGTTCTATTAAAACCCACACACAGCCTCCAGATAGATGGTGTTCAGAAGCCCTCATATTGGCCAATTCCTCCTAGGCATGGACAAGGAAAACTGGCTTTGCAAATTACACAGTAAGATATAGTAGGGAAATTGTTGAAAGAGGAAACTGATGACAGGAATACAGAACCCTTGGAAAGAAATTCTGATCTTGGTTATAAAAGGCATTAACCCAACTCACAGACACTGTGGGAAACCTGTCAAGTGTTCTAAGAATTTAGGAAGTAGCTCTTCTTTATCACAAGTTTTCAAAACACTCTTTGCCACCCCATCTAAAGTTACTTAACTTTCCTGGGGCTGAGAGAGGATGGAAGTCAGTACTGAGCTTTGCACCCCTGCAGTCAAGCTCTCCCTCTCATTGAAAGGTTTCTTAGTCTAGCTCTGCTCATGAATATACAAGGGAGCAAGAATGTATAATAAAATGAGTCGTCGGTATTTCCTTGTCCTAGCTTCACTTTCCCAGAAGTCACATTTTTAGGGACTTATCCAAATCATTTTAAAAGAATACCAACCATCAGCCTCAGGCTTTACATGATTTTCTCTTGGGGAGCTGTAAAGCAGTGGAAGGGGGGTTTCAATAAAATTTTAAGTAAAAACAGCATAGAATTGTCCTTTTCATTTTTCCTATCTAGTGTTTCTTTCCTTGGAGAATATGTGATTTGATTTAGGCTCTTGGTTTGTTTATATATGTATCCTTTGAATCTGAAAGGATATTATTTCTAGTGCTTTCTCCTAGAGGACTAAGAGAAGGTGAAGATAACCCAGAGAGCCTGCAGGCCGCAGTGTTCCAGTCTGGCTGTTTTCAGGTTTCTGTTGGACATTTTTTTTTTTTCTTTTTTTAAATTCAAAAGGAGCCTATCCATTTATTTGTGGTATTTTCTGGATTCATTCTGTCATTATTTCCCAACAGTGTGTAGCTTTGTGTGTATTTTAAAACTTCATCATACCCAAGATTACCTCATCATTGCTTTTTGCCATATGTCAGGCTGTGAGTGCTGGTGATTTCTTTTTTTAAATACTTCCTTAAGCTTGTTTAGTTTATTTGTAGCAGTTTCTTTGATTCATTGACTAAGGAAAATGTAACTTATTCCCAATTTTATTCTCTCATTCCTGCCTGCACAGCTTGTCTTATGAACACAATCTGAGAAAGTAAAAGTTTTTAATCTTTCTTCATTAAAGCTATTTTTCTTAGATGACTGGGTTGGTAATGACAGAAACTAGTTTATCTGAGTAAAAATTGCCTCATGTTATTGGGATGGTAAATTTCCTACTAAATTTTTTTTTTGCCATTGTACTTTATAGCTTTATAGTTTTTCACTTCATCATTTCATACTTAACAAATAGTACTAAACTAAGACAGTAATAAAATATATAATAGTGTTCACATGGGTGTCATAATTTGATCATATACATTTGGGAAAATGTATGAAATGTTTTTTAAAACACTTTAAGCAAAATGAAGCTTGCTTTCTTTTTTGAAATAATCTGTTGAGATTAAAAAAAATAAAATCTTTTCCATTTTTTGCTAAAGGAAAGAATAGTGTCTCTCATAGATGATACCCTCTTGTATTTTTACCCCTGGCTTGAATCTTGTGAATTTCATTTCTCTGTGCAAATAAACCCCCATCCCACTGCTCCCTTCCCACATCTCAACTCCCCATTCTAGGAGTTTATTTAAAATTCAGCTATCAGGTCAGGTGTGTTGGCTCACCCCTGTAGTCCTAACACTTTGGGAGGCCAAGGTGGGCAGTTTGCTTAAGTTCATGAGTTCAAGACCAGCCTGAGCAAGAGCGAGACTCCATCTGTACTAAAAATGAAAACCCGAGGCAAGAGAATCGCTTCAGCCCAAGAGTTTGAGATTACTGCAAGCTATGATCCCATGGCACTCTACCCAGGGTGACAGAGGGAAACTCTCAAAAAAAAAAAAAAAAAAAAAAAAGATAAAATTCAGCTATCGTTAGGACCTCTCAATTTATATGAACAATTATTTTTCAGACTTCAGTTTGGGAATAGAATTGTTTGAACCTTGTTATAGATTCAGTCAGTTTAGCAGTTGTGAAAATAGGTGAAATCAAGTGGCACCTAAAAAGATGTTGAAAATGTGGGTTCTAGTCACTATTCTGTTCAGTAATTAGGGAGATGGATAATACTTGTTCATCTTACTCATAAGATGCTTATGAAAATAACCAGTAATAGTACATGTAACCATTTTGCAAATGATTCCATTTTTTGCCAACTGGACATGTAATTAATGGGAAATCTGATAGTCAATGACTACAAATTTCAATTGTGTGAATCAATGGCAATCGTGTGATATCCCCTAGGCCCTGCACTCTTAGATAAATGGGGTTTTAACTGGAAGATTTGTGATTAAAAAATTATATTTCCTGCCCTCATGAAGTTTTCTAATATAAACACATATGCCCAGAAAGAGGGAATGGAATAGACACAAGACACTGAACACTAACCAGGCATTTTTAATATAGTATGTAAAAACAAATGACAACCCCATACTTATAGGATATTGACCTGTTTTCCTAAGCCTCTCCTCTCCTTTAAGAAACCCTTTTTCTTAAAGAAAGGATAAAAAATTTGTTTCTAAACTTGACTTGAGGTCTTGCCTAACACAAACCCTGACCTTAAATTCCTGGGTAAGACCATCTTCAATCCTAGATGTCAAGTTCAGAAACTAACCTTGAAAGAATGAAGAATTTTTCTGTTGTCTTTTCAATAGCCAAAGCTTTGATAAGATAGTTGCTAACAACAAACGTTGAGGCTTGTGTACACTGTGCTTATTTTGCCACAAAATTCACTGTTTAGAAAATGTTGACTTGTAGCTATTCTTCTGCTTTCAGAAATTAAAAAGATAAAATTATAGTCTTATCTATATTTTTGATCTAATTTTTAAAGTCAAGATGAATAGGCTATATAGGTTATTCCAAAACATAATAAGACTTTTGAGCTTTAAAATTAGATTTGTGGGGCAGCACCTGTGGCTTGAGGAGTAGGGCACTGACCCCATATACCAGCGGTGGTGGGTTCAAGCTGGCCCCAGCCAAAAATGTGAAAAAAGAAAAGAAACTAGATTTGTCCTGCAATTTTTTTTTTAAGTAAAATGAACACTTACCTTATTTTGTGTTTAAGAGGCCATAAAATTAGATACATATTCAGTAATATTTGCTCTAAGAAATGGTATTGTAAATGGTGTTATTGTTATTGGTTTTCATATACTGCCTAAAAAATCAAAAACAACACTCCAGATCTCACAACCCAGTATAGAATTGTCATTAACAGGTTAACATAAATACAAAAGCTCTAAAGTCTTTGTGAAGCTGGAAAAAAATCTGGAGAAATGTACTCATGCCGTACATGTTATTTTAAAATAAAAACTAGGAATTGCAGAAGTTTGGTTGTTTCATGGAAGATAGAGTATTCACTTTATCTTTTATTTCAGTGGGCTTTGAGAAAAGTATTTCGTCTCAGTGACCAAGTTAGTGATCAGTATAAAATACTTACAAATGGGCTTTTATTCATGATTGATACATTTTCTATGGATTTTAAGCGAAGTGCTAGATCAAGACTATCTCACTGATAAATCATTTCAAGGTGGCTTGGTACATTAAAGCCTCTAAAATTTCCCATGTGTATAGAATTTGTGGTCATGTACTCTTGCCAAAATTTATACATTACTGATATTAAATGTTTATTCAAAGCATTTGGGACAAAGTCCAAATCCTTGAGAACTATTACAATTTATAGAGTTGTTTTACATATTTCTGTTGCATGTATAGTTTAAATCATGCAAATGTGATTAAAGTACCAGAGAGAATGTCATCGTTTTCCTGTAATTTCTTTATGTCTAGCATGACTTTTTTCTTAAGTGAAATGTGCCCTGCTTTCAGTCTGTGGTGAGCACATAGTAGGACTGGTGGCTGGTTGGACTAAGAATCAGAGCTTCTAGAGCCTGCTAACTTAGGCCAGGACAGCTCTCTGACCATAATTAAGTCTCTTCATGTCTCTAGGCCTTAGTTTTCATAGTGTAATGTGGAAGAGAATAAGTTCTGACATTAAAGAGACCCACATTAGAACCTCAAAACTATTAAATACAAGACCCTGAGTCACTGGCCTTGGGTGAGTTTTTAATAGCACTGTTTCCTTAGATTCTAAGGATTAAATGAGGATGAGTGAAGGCAGGGCTTGGCATGGAGTAAGCAGTGATCCCATTAATCTATATGATATCTTTATGTAAATATAAGAGGAAAAGGTATCCAGTCCTTAAGATACTTTATTTCCATCTGGCAGAAATTATTGTAATATTCTTGTTAGAGCAACACACTTTACTGCCATCTACTGGAAAATTCTCTTTATAAATATGCAAATCCTTGATGTATAATATGTAAACTGGGGCGCCTCAGATGTGCTAGGGCCTTTGGGTAATATAATCTGTACCACTGTGCATGCAAGGGCTCAGTAAGTCAAATTTTGCTACTCTTCACTTTTACAAATGGGATTTAGAAGATAATTCTAGATAAACAATGTTATTATATGAAGAAATTTCATTTTAAAAGGAGCCAAACCTAATCTCATTAAAAAGAATCAGCATTTTGTTACAAAAACTGGAAACATTTGTGCTCACTCCTTTCCTCACTTCTCCCTTCCTGCACAGAAAAGTATGTCCTACAATAAAACCTACAATTTAAGTTAGGCAGAGATACTAATTAAGCCATTATTCTTGCATTTATAAACACTGGATATGAGACAAAATTAAGGGGACATTTTATTTGTACAAAAGCAAACATGTTTTGGAATAACCCATATATGCTACTCATCTTGATTTTAAAAAATAGATCAAAAATATATCATTATTACAAGATGGCTGATCTCAAGAAAGCAACTGTGCTGGGCACCATTCACCTTTCTTCAGTTGAAGAACCTAGGGTGGAATGTAACAGATGAAACTCTGTTCTAAATAGATAGTCTTTATTAAAGATACAATTATATGTGCACACAAAAGGAAAGATTTGGCTCATTTTCATTCCTAGAAGTTCAGTCATGGTGCAGACTGACCAAAGTTGGATAAGGGAGATTTTATTGATAATAGGAAAACTCAGGATACAGGAATTATCACCCTGGCCCAGAGTACTAGCATGGCTCTTGGAAGCTTGGGGAAGGCCCCACACTCAGTAAGTGAAATAAAATGTCACTACTGCCAGACTGGAAGAAGGTATCAAACGTCTCAGAGAGGTGGGCATGCTAGAGTGCATACTCCATGCAGGGATGGAAAACCCACCAGCTGTGTTCCAAGGGAAGCCCCAGAGGACACATTATTTACCAAAGTCATAGGAATAATTATTAAGAGGATAACAGTCATGAGAATCTCAGTGGGGTTTCTCTTCTATATGATTGGAGGGGAGACACCACTACAGAACTGGGCTGCTTAATAGAAATAAGGATAGGATCCTGAAATAAGGAGGCCAGGGAGTAGTACTTAAGTGCCAAAAGCAAGGTGTGTGCAATTATTGTAATGAATGGCAAGGTCAGTGTGGCATCCCAGGGCTCAATCCACAGAGAGCTAAGATGGTTTATAGAACTCAATGTTTTAGAGGTGAGATAAATGGGCAGTAAACAGGGGTATCAATGTATAAAGTGAAAATACATCTGAGGTCAAGGGTAGCTGCCAGCCAAAAAGTTATAATCACTAGCTTAGTTTCTAGGTGTGAGTCAGTTCTCTGTCCGGGAGACCCCCTTGTCTGAAGGAGAAGCTGATCTCTGAGAGAACAGAGCCTGGAGCAAGTGTATTCTATTCTGTAGTTTTTGTCCGCAGCATTTTAGAGTATTGTTCCAACCTTTTAACCAAGTGATCGAGCTCTGCAGCAGATCCAGACATCAGTGCGAGGAACTCTGCCATATCCCTTAGTGGACCCCCAGAGTCTTAGAGTGATATGTGGTGGGAAAGGGTGCTGGGAGACGTACTGGTAATCCCAAAAGGAGAATTGCAGATTCTTAGGATTCTGGAGCAGGGAAATACTATCTGTAGTAAACAACTAAATACCTTTGGAAAAGAAGTTATTGCAGACCACTTGACCCTGTATGAGATGAAGCATCGGACCATGGGACATCAAGTAACAAGGCAGACTGAGATAGCCATCATGACCAGTTTTGTCAGACCCACCAAGTCCTAAGGTTGGGCAGGGTTGGAACAATCCATCACAGAAATGGCAGATACAGGAATGCACGTGAACAGAGTGAGGGGTCTAAGGTAAATTTCACCAGTTGGTGGCCCTGAGCTGCATGTTGCTAACTATTATTGCACTGATCTTCTCTACCGCAGTGTTTACAACAATCTCAGCTCACAACTGCACAGGCTGTCCCTTATACTGAACTGATGGGGGAGGAATAAGTGTGGCCACACTGACCTTGCCATTCATTACAATAATTGCACACACCTTGCTTGTGAATGAACCCATCTTCATTCACAGATGGGTTCGTTCAGCATAAAAGTATTAGGCTGGGTGTGGTGCTGCATACTCAGTTGGGAGACTGAAGCAGGAGTATTGCTTGAGCCCAGGAATTTGAGACTAGCCTGAGCAACACAGTGAGATCCAATTTAGAAGGAATGGGAAAGAGGCAGCAAAGGAAAGAGGGAGCAAGGAAAAGGAAAAAAAAAAGAAAAGGGAAGGAAGAAGGGCAGGGGAAAGGGAAGAGAAGAGAAAAGAAAAAGACAAAGGACAAAAGAAAAAGTGCAAGCCAAAAGTGGATGCTGCACTAGAACCTATCTTAGGGTGACCTCGAAAAGAGTGGTGAGGGGAAATCCTTCCAATGGGCAAAGTTCCTGGTGATGCACCTGATCATCCACTTTGTGTGGGAAGAGGAGTGGCTCAAAGTAAGAATATACACAGGCTCATGGGCATGGGCTCATGGGGACAGGCTCACGGGGAGGCAGTTTGGTCAGGAGCTGAAAAGGAGAAACATCGGTATGGACACAAAGTGTGAAGACCTCTGTGTTGCATGTTAATGCTCATCAAAATATCTGCTACCAAAAGGCGCCGAACAACATTGGTGACTCTGTCACATATGTTAGCCAGCTTCTCTCATTGGCTTCTGTAATGCTAGCACAATAGGCACATGAGTGGAGTGGCCATGTGGCAGGGATGGTAGCTATGAATAGACCTATATGGACTTTCATTCACCAAGGTTAATTGGGCTACTACTGCTGTATAACCTGTCAATAACAGAAACCCCAGTGGAGTACCATCCCTCAAGAAAACCAACTGACCATTTGGTGGTAAATTGACTTTGTTGGACTTCTTCCACCCTGAAGGGGCAAGAATTCATCTAGATTTGGATTGTTGTATCCGGGTGTGAGTTTGCATTTCCTATCCAAAGGATCTCAGCCAGCACTACTACCCAAGGACTTAAGAATGCTTGATCTACTGACACAAGATCCCATATGATACTATTGTCTTATCACATACTGGACCATTCCTAAGCCACAGGCATAAATAACAGAATGGGGGAATGGCCTCTTAAAGACTCAGCTGAAGCTCCATCTTGGAGATGATACACTATAATGTTGAGATAGCACCATACAATGGTCATCGATTTAGGGTGACATATCCCCAATAGGTAGAATACCTGGGTCCAGGAACTGTGGTAGGAAGGAGGGGAGGTAGGCATGGTCTTTCTTACTACTGTCATTCTCAGTGGTACATTTGAGGAATTTGTGCTTCCTATTCCCAAGATGTTAGATTTTATGTGTCAAGAAATCTTGGTTTCCACAGGGTTAATACTTCATCAGTAGACACAGAGTCCTATTGCATTTCACACTATAGCTGCCACTCAGTCACTTTAGTCTTCATATGCCCAGAGACCAGCAGGAAAGGAGTCTCTAAACTAGCAAGACCATTAATCTGGGTCACCAGTAGGAGGCGGGGCTCTGCTACACAGTACAGAAATAGAAAATGTTTAGCATGAAGATAATCTGATGGGGTGTCTCTGGACATACCCATGCCTACTTCTAACAGTAAGCAGACAGGAAGAGAAGCAGCTATCTGGGATATATACACATGGTGCCCAGGGACTAAGACTCTGGTAGAGGAGGGCTTGGGTCCCCCAACCAGGTGATCAGCCTAGACCAGCACAATTGCTAATTGAGCCAAAGGGAATTCTAGAATGGAGGTGGAATATCACTGTCAGTTACTTCAGGCTTGAGATTCATTGCAACTGAGCAGCTATAGTTCTCTCACTAACCTTATAAATGTCCCCAGTAATAAAGGCTAAAGAGAATCCTGAAATTGATGGGTCCAGTGGGTGAACTTTAAGAAGCATGTGGATCTGAGTTACACAAGTAGTGAACTATAATTACTCAAGTGCTCCATCCATACTTCCTCTTCAGGGCCAAGGGCCAATGCCTTCATCCTTCAGCTGCTGTGATTTTTGAGTCAGACATGAACTGAATCAAATCCCTAATCCACAGCCACAAAGTCTTAATAATTTGCTAAATCTTAAAATTAACACCTGAATGTAAACTAAAAAAAATTTAAGAACACTCAGCAACTAGCTCAAATTGAAATCCAACCAAACCAGAACATCAACTTTTCTCAGATTTAAACACAAACTAAAAGGTCCAGACACTGGGTAGACTCTCTGTGGCCTTAGTGCCTGCTAATAAGAAGCTCCTGGATTGCCTCTGTGAGCTTAGCTGCTAATCTTCCAAAGTATGCTCTCATCTGAGAGGGAAATGGCTAGAGACAACTTGTGCTCAGTTCTCTATTTGGTTCAGAGGGCTAAAAAAAATTAGTTATTTTTTTTCAAAAAAATAATTCCTTGACCAACAACATCATACCCCCAAGTCACATCCTAAAAATAAGTGATACGTGGCTATGGTTAAATGTGAAACCATTGGCTGGACTCAGTGACCCTTACCTGTTATCCTAGTACACTGGGAGGCCAAGATGGGAGGATCCCTTGAACTCAGAAATTTGAGAACAGCCTGAAGCAAGAGTGAGGCCCCATCTCTACTCAAAATAGAAAAATTGGCCAGGCATTGTGACTGGTGCCTGTAGTGCCAGCTGCTCAGCAGGCTGAGGCTGGAAGATCACTTGAACCCAGGAGTTCGAGGTTGCTGTGAACTAGGCTGATGCCATGTTACTCTAGCCAGGGCAACAGAGTGAGGCTCTGTCTCAGAAAAAAAAAAAAAAAAAAATTGTGAAGCCATGTCAGTTCTCATTTGATGCAGCATAATGAAGCCTAAGTATAAAGAGTGAAATCTTAACCTCCTTAACAATGACATTGCTTCAGAGTTCAGACACAATTCTTAGGTTTCTCATTCAAGGGGCAGGGGGTTAAAAAAGCAGTATTCCTGTGAAAAAGCATTCTTAGAAGTCCTTAAGATTGTTGCTTCACACAAGAGTCTAGGTTTACACACTGACTAGAGCTATACACTTGATTCATCCTTGTGTTCAACACAACACTTAGCATAATTGTCTGGTGCTGAAGAAATGATTACTAAATGAACAAATGAGGCTGCAGAGTTCTAAGGTTGCAGAGTTGGCAACCCTTGAGGGGAGTTTGGCCAAGAGATTTTAGAAGTGTAGCTTGTCCGAGTAAGAATGGTTTTTTTCAAGCTTTACTCTGTCAACCTCCTCTAATCAAATCAGGTGCCTGAACTGATTCTTCTTAGGACCTTAAAATGGTAGCAAAAAGGAACAATTTAGAAAGCATGAACTGACAATCCAGGATGATTCTTAGAGTTTGAGCTTGAGCTTTGAATACATGCTCCACATGCATGTGCACACGTATCGGATTCTCTCAGAATTTTAGACTTATACAGAGATAATGATTGGGGCTTGGCAGCTGAGTCATTAAGGGCATCCCTTTCAAGAAACTAGTGGATTGCAGCCTCTAAGATCATGGGAACTGGTATGGGCTAGTTCTCTCTGAGGGAGTCTTCCTCCTTAAGATTCTTCCTTCTAGTAAATTTACACTTTATGAAAGTTTTCTCCAGCTGGGTTCTATTATTTGCAAATAGAAGGAAGGCCTTTGAAAGGAAACTGGTGGGGTGGATCTGTGAGCTGGGCTCTGGAAGGATGGTGGAATTGCTGAGAGAAATGGCAGGGCTAGGGAAGAAGAGTTGAGTGGAGAGTTTGGGGAGGCCCTAAAGACCACCCCCTTTCTGCGCAGTCATCTATGGGAGATGGGCACCAAGCAGAGAGTTCACTGGTGCCGAGCAGAAGGACTGCAAGGAGCCACACACAGATTTCTAAATCCCCATTTCAAAAGCAGCAGAATGCTCTCTGATCCCTCCTCTCTCCTTAGGCACATCTCCTGCAGTTCTTGCTCCAATCACTTAAATTCCTTTGTTTGGTGTCACACTCTTGCCTGTTATCTTCTAAGGTGCCAACTTAAGACCAATAAGAAGGCCACATACAGGGTCTTCTCTTTGATTCTAGGATATTTCTGTGAATTAGTCTTTTTACTGAGCCCAAGGAAGCAGCTCAAATGATGACTTAATTCATGCCTTCTCCCCCAAAGTTTTTCCTAGTATCCCAATGTGAGAACTTTGGAGATAAAACCTGCCTCTGGCTCAAGACATCTAGTTAAATTTTTATTGGATGCCAGCTGGAACGGAAAGGCTAAAGAGAAAAGGGAAGAGAATTGTGAATTTAAGGAAACCTACACCAAATCTGTGTGAGAGGAGGGAAGTAAAAGAGGAGGAATTTGGATCATTTATTTGCAGCATGTCTTACTGACAGTTAAATACAGTGGTTTGTTCTGTTTTCTGCCACTTGAGGGTTATTTAATTAAATTCATGACCTAGGATGCTAACCAGCCCCACATCTAAAATAATCGCTTCTCTGTTGGTGAGATGTAAAGCCAGGATTGATTTTCCCCTGGCCCATAGCTCTCCTTTCTGACTCATGAATGTCATCTCCACTCCCCACCCCATGTAATTTGATCTCTGTATTTGATCTCTATTTAGTAGTACACTTCGCCAAACAGATGTCTGAGTAATTAAAATCCCACATGGGCACACTCATCAGTGAGTTACATCTATTTAATAGTCAACTTAGAACCTTTTCACCCTCTGCTTTTCTCCTATTCTGGGGTAATATGTCAACAGTCTTTCCCAGGCTTTTAAATATTAAGAGTTCAAAACTACTATGTTTGTTTTCCTGCCTGCATTAGAGCCTTCCTTCATTTTCTGGCTGTACTTTCCTCACAAAGTCCCTGATATCTCTTTCTCCTTCAACTCACGTGGATTTTCTATATGGTTTTACGCCAGCATTCAAATTCTCATTGGATGAATCATCCTATATCTCATTCATGCCAGCACTGGCAATAAAAAAAAAAAAAAAAAAATCAGAACAATGTTGTTATAACCATGGATTAAGAGTGCCTTTTATTTTTTTCCCCTGAGGCATAGCTAAAATATTTCAGTCTGAACAATATTTTTTTAAAAGCTATTTAAGATCAAATACTGGAAACCTGTTTGGTGGCTACAGGTCGCCAAAAGATTTTGATGGCAAAGAATTATAGAAAGAAAGAATGTGTGTTTGGAGCAGGCAAGTGAAGTTAGAAGGGGCTTATTATAGGGAATTTGTCCACTTTTAAGAGAATATTTAGGTGGACACATTTATGAAAATGTTTATACCAAAAAGAATGTTCTTATGATAAATCTTATGATACTGGTAAAACAATGTATAAAACTTTAGGATAATGCTATAATTTATAGCAGATAAACGAATAACCCCAGCAGTTGGTGATTCACATCCATTTTAAATTCCAAAGAACATTTTGAAATATTATAGAACATAAGCATCTGTTATGATAGCTGTCAAATCAGACTGAAAATTAGATAAATGAGTAGCTACAGTTATAGCAAAAGGATTCTTTATTTCTCTACTTTATTTTAGTATTTTTATTGTTATTTATTTATTTATTTATTTTTAGAGACAGAATTTCACTTTGCCACTCTCAGTAGAGTGCGGTGGTGTCATAGCTCACAGCAACCTCCAGCTCTTGGGTTTAGGCAATTCTCTTGCTTCAGCATTCCAAGTAGCTGGGACTATAGGCACCCACCACAACGCCCGGCTTTTTTTGGTGTTGCATTTTGGCTGGGACTGGCACTCTCCTCCCTGAGCCACAGGTGCTGCCCTATTTTACTATTTTTAAATAGATAAAGTCATAGTGCATTTAGCATGAATTATTTCATAAGTTTCTCAGAACATTCATGTTTCTTGTGGAGTTCCTTTGTATTCATAACACATTGTATTTCAGAATAAAAAACTACCAAGAAGTTCAGAGGTTGACATTGTTTTAGTTCTATGAAAGCACATTCTGAAAGTATTTGTATAAACTTTATTACCATGGTTGTGTTTTAAAAAAGGATGATAATCCTATTTTTCTATGGGAACTTCATTTGGTGGTTTACATACAACTTCTAGTCTTGTTACCTAAACTTACAAAGACCATAGAAATAAACAGAAATATCAATTAACAATAGGACTTTTAGCGACATGGGATAGGAGATGGTTTTTTAGAAAAGTAGACAGGTTTCCAATAACATGAATGCTATGGATGTGATTTCTCTCACTGTTTATTGTCCAGCATCACTGTAACTCTGCTGGCTTGTGAACTGCTACGATTTTCATTCTTGCTGTATTCATGATAACCTCCCTTGCCTATTCCCCAGTTCTCTTCCCTCCCATGCAGCTTGTGTGCAAGGCATTTCTTTCTCTGATCCAAGCTTTTTAAGTCTTGTTTTCCTTCCAGTCATTCCTTATCACATCTATCCATGCTCTGGTGTCTGTTTCTTTCAGGTGATTAAAAAGAAAAGATTATCAATAACCCATCTCTGGGGTGGTGCCTCTGATTCAAGGAGTAGGATGCTGGCCCCATATACCAGAAGTGGTGGGTTCAAACCCAGCCCCAGCCAAAAACTGCAAAATAATAATAACAACAACAACAACAAAAATAACCCATCTCTGGCTTCCCATTGCCTTAGTGGAAACTGGGGAGAACATTTCCTGACTTTCTCACAAATAAGTTGTGTCAAGTGAGTTCCTGTGTATGAAAGGGCCACACGTGCAAAGCCCTTTCATACACAGGAACTCACTTGACACAACTTCTATGGCCAAGGAGCCCCCCTGCTCCAGTGCCAGCATACCCGCCTGGCTCAAATACAGCTTCTATTATTTTATAGCTGTACAAAGTTCAGCAAAGCTACTTAACTTTTCTGTGTTCAGTTTTGTAATGTGGATAATGAGGATCGTAAGGGTTGTTTGGTTATGATTATATGAGATGATTCATGCATTTAGTGAGGTCAGAACATTCTTAGAACAGTTCTAGTTTTAAGCCTTTGAGTAAATGCTAGCACAAATGCAGGCATCAAATGGTGTTCCCATTGAGGTCAGTGTACTTCCCTCACAGACTCACATCTCTCCATTCCAAGGTCTCTGGGACCTGCCCTCATTGAATCACTGCTGAAAAGCAAGGCTATATCCATTGCGTGTAGTCTGTGTCAGCCAAGGATGGGGGTGCCTGTGAAAGGCCCCTGGCTGAACACAAGTCTTTTGAGGATTGCCATGTACTTTTAACAGCTCTTTCTCTAAATAGTGTTCACTCAGCTTGGTTTCTCTTTTAAGGACTTTATTTAGAATTATTTATATTGGTTTTTCAGTTTGCTACCTGCTTGTGCTTACAAAAGTACATCCTTTCTAATCTGGAAAATGGGAATACTAAGAATATCTACCCCCAGGGTTAAAATGAGATCAATAAATCAAACCTCTTCCAAAGGATACTGGAAAGCATAACATTCTAGAGGTGCTTTGGAAAAAGAAATGGGAAACAAAGTATTTGTAATTCAAATGTCACCTTGTACAGAGGAAATGAGTTGTGAGCCAGTAAAATAAACTATACAAACAACAAAAATCTCACATTCCATTGTATGGGATAAGTGATTCTTTTAAATGAAGTCTCTTCTCCAAAAAGTGGTTCCCTGAGTTTAAGCCAATACTATAATGACTTGGGCTATTGTCCTAAAAGTTTACCATTTCTTCTTTCAAAAGGGATGTTAAGAACTGGATGCAAATACCAACTCTTCCATTTTGTGATATTTGTGACAAATATTTATTCTACAAATTACTTCACATTAATTTTTGATGTACTAAATTTGATGTTCTAAATTATTATGCAGATAAATCTATATGATTTCTTCCTTTGTTTTGTAGTTAGTTCTTTCCCACCCCCAAATCACTTCAATATCTATTTAGATATTCTTTTAAGTTCTTTTCTAGTTTGTCACAATTACCTCTTTAATCCATCTGGAATGTATTTCAGTATATAGTATAAAGTAAGCATTTAATCTGATTTATTTTTTCTCCCAAAAGGTTGGCCAGTTTTCCTAGTACCAGTTATTAAATAATCCCGTTTTCCCCTTAGTGAGGCTTCATTTATTGGCATATTGAAAATTTTCTTTCAGGGATATCTGTTCTAAATTATTAATCTATTTGTCAATCTTTTCTCAGTTTTTCAATATCATTGTAATTGTTATGGCTATATAATATGTATTAACATCTGGTAGAGTAAGTCTCCATTTATTACTTTCTTTTAAAAGTATCCTGGCTGCTCTTTTTTTTCTTCCAGAAGGAAATTAATTTTTTCAACCTCTTAAAAAAAAGGGGGGGGGGATCTGGGGCAGTGCCTGTGGCTCAAAGTAGTGGGGCGCTGGCCCCATATGCTGGAGGTTCAAACCTAGCCCCGACCAAAAACTGCAAAAAAAAAAAAAAAAAAAAAAAATAGGGATTTTAGTTACAATTGCAAATAAAGAGATAATATTTATCTAGGAATATAACATACCTATATGCTCGAGTATAAGCCGAGTTTTTGTGCCGAAAACTTGTGCCAAAAAACCCGAACTCGGCTTATACTCAGGTCATACAGGTTATTTGATTTGGTGCCCTTAGCTTAACAGGTAATCAAGCTAAATCACAAAGGTTAAAATCTTTCAAAACTGGATTCCTCCTCCTCATTATCTGTATGTCCAAACAGAGCTTCAGCTGTATCTGATGTGAGGGTATCAGCATTTAACCTACTGATTCCTCAATTATTGTAATTGTTTTGGGTATTATTTTTATTTTTGAAATTTACCAGTGGCTGCTGCATTTTCCACCTCGGCTTATACTCGAATCACTAAGTTTTCCCAGTTTTTAAGGTAAAATTAAGGGGGTCGGCTTATACTCGAGTATATACGGTATTTCTCAATCTATTCAAATCTTTTTGCTTTTAAT
>CAUYPK010074778.1:0-13844 GCA_963574355.1 Loris lydekkerianus
TCCTCAGAGTTGGGGAGGTGTCTCTCCAAGATTAGACCCCAGCAGGATCACTCTATTGTTGCTGGATTTTTGTAGGGAGTGACCCTGTATAGTTCCTCTGGGCCTGCTCTAGCTAGGGAGTTCTGGTTGTGGAAGCAGCTCCGGTGTGTGACACACCCAGATCCAGCAACAGGGCTGGGGGTGGTGCACATGTTTCTGGGAGTGCCTGGCACCTAGTGACTTTGGCACAGAGAGCCCAAGGCTCCAGAAGTCTCTGGCCAGGAGAAGGGCTCTGTGCAGTGGCAGGGAGGGCTCCAGAGGGCACACAGCTACCAGAGTCCCTGGCCAGATGAACGGGCTAGTGTGGAGGCTGGAAGGTGGGAGGTCACAGGGTTGCGTGGTTCCTGCAGTTCCTGGTCAGGGAATGCGGAGGCCTGGTGGGTGCGGGTCACCGGTCGGGGGTTGCTGCGCAGCTGTTATGGAGGTCTGGGCGGCACCAAGCCCAGGAGTTTGAGGTTGCTATGAGCTGTGACGTAATGGCACTCTACCCAGGCAACAGCCCAAGGCTCCCGTGTGCCAAAACCATCTCACTCTGCCCCTAAGAATTAAGGCTGTAAGGCAGCTCAGTCCCCGCCTTTAGGTGGCTCAGTCACTAGGTTACTTTGTCCTACCCGAGCCTTGCTCTGGGACCCTGAGGGCGGAGCTTGCTGGGGCAGTTCTTTCACAATGGCTTCCTGTGTCCAGCTCAGTGGCTCAGTCTGAGGCCCCAGACTATGCCCAAAGTTCTCCACACTCCTGCTCAAGCTCTCCCCAAGGCAGTTCAACTGAGTACCAAGTCCAAGAACACCAAAACAGTTCACAGGTAAGGCCTTTCCGGTTTGCAGTCTCACTGCTGCTTGTACTTACAGTTGCCAGCGTGATTAGGTAGATTGACCACACGCAACCACTTGCCAGTTTTCCACTGTTTTTGTCCTCCTGTTGGGGTCCAGAAGGGTCCCTTGCTGGCTCCCTGTATCCTCAAAGGGATGATTATAGGCAGATCCCACTGGTCAGAGATGCCTGGAGTCTTGTCTCCCCAGAGTCGCCGTGCCCAGTTGTAGGGAATCTGTTACTCGGCTGCCATATTTAATCCTCCTCCCTGATTTCTTTTTTTAAAGACAATGTCTAAATCAAAACTACCCTGAGATATCTAACTCCAGTAAGATTAGCCCACATCACAAAGTCCCAAATCTGCAGATGCTGACGTGGATGTGGAGAGAGGGGAACACTTTTACGCTGATGGTGAGACTGCAAACTAATACCTTTACGGAAAGAATTATGGAGAATGCTGAAGGAACTAAAAGTCGACCCTCCATGTGATCCCACAATCTCATTACAAGGTATCTACCCAGAAGAACAAAAATCATTTTACCACAGGGACATTTGTACCAGAATGTTCATTGCAGCTCAATTCATAATTGCCAAATCATGGAAGCAACCCAATGCCCCTGAAGCCATGAATGGATTAACAAACTGTGATGTATGTACATCATGGAGTACTATTCAGCCTAAGAAAAGATGGAGACTTTACATCTTCCGTGTTTACCTGGGTGGAGTTGAAACATACTCTTCTTAGTAAAGTGTCTCAAGAGTGGAAAAAGAAATCCGATGTACTTAATACTAATATGAAACTAATATACAAACAACTATACACCCACACAAAAGAAAAACACAAGTATAGTTTAGTAAGGAGGAGGGAAGATGAGGGAAAAAAGTGAGGAGAAGGAAGGGCAATCGGCAGAGGAGGGAGGACGACAGGTGGGATTTCACCTAATGTGCACAGTGGGAGGGTGTTCAGCACATCCCGTGGGGGAAGGGCTCAACTACAACTTGAACTTCACCTTACAATTGAAAACCATGTAACCTAAACATTTGTACCCTTATATTAATTTGAAATTAAAAAAAAAAATACAAGGCCTATCACCAACTAGAAGGGTGAGGGTGAACAAATTTGCAGCTTTGAATTACTTAGAAGATGAAAACCTTTACACACACACAAATAAAACAACAACAAAATTAAATTAACAACAATAACAAAAAAAAAAAACCACTCCTATTTCTTATTTTTCCAATGATATGTGTATTACTATCTCCAGGAAAAAAATCCAAGGGTGAATGTGGCTTACAGGTAAGCTTTTATGGCCCTACTGTATTATGAAGTTGTTCCAGTTCAATATTGTTTTTGAGAGTTAATTTTAACTGATTTGGGACTAACCCTCTTTTACATACAAAATCCTAGTTTGGTAGTTCAGCAAAATGATATTTTCAACACAAAGGTATTTGCATTTTTATAGAGCTCGATATTTTACATGAGGAAGTGTTTGCACATAGGACACATGTCTATTCATTTCCTGTCTAAAGTTCAAAGCACTTTGGTCCCTGCAATTTTTTTTTCTGTCAATGAGGCAAAAGCTTTTTTCTTTTGACTCGTTGGTCAGCACTGTGGATTGGTTCTCCTTGTATAAGTAAGACAGCAGGTAAGAGTTAACTCTGTTTTCTGCATTGGTCTTTGAAAATATTATTTCAATATATTTCAAACTTAGTTGAGATCACATTTTTAAGATACTGCGTGAACACAGGTACATACTTCCGAGAGATACTGAGATAAGAAATTCCTACACCAGGGTCAGCAATTTCAGAAAAGGTTAGGTGAGCAACCTGGGTCAGCCAGCATCTACAGCTGTGCTGGTCTCAGTCTGGCACCTGCTTCACCATCCCACACCTGGGGACACGGAGGTTACTGTTGGGCTCAATGTTCTCCCCACACCAGTTTAAATAAGCCCTGTAAGTGATGATGTATCTCAAAACCTGGGCACTTTCCCAAAGCTCATAAAAGAGAGAGAAAAAGATGGTTCCTGGCATTCAAGGGTCAATGTGGAGTTCACCAACTGACTCTGGATCCTTTGCACATTTGAAAAGGTTAGAGGAGGCTTATAAACCTTGATTCTTCTATGTTTTCCTCATATATGTGATTACCACCCCACTGAGCTGCAGAGAAGCAGGAGAGCTCTGGGGCTGTCCTGGCACTGTGAGACAGAGAACAGGGCGAAGTTCTCAAACTCTGCAACACAGAATTCATGAGCAATTGAAAGAAATGTCCCTCAGTGAATTAAACTCTCTTCAGTAACACCACTGCATGGAGAGCTGTGCAGCCCTCGCCTTGGGGGCTGAGGGTGCCTATCCTGGCTACCCCTGCTCTTCCCTGGACGGTCTCCTTGCCATCCCCTCACCAGTGGGTGGCTTCAGCTGTTGCTCCTACTCCCACCTTGTGGAAGGGCCCCTTACTCTGTGCCCACCAACGATATGACCCAGAAGTTTCTTACTTGTTTGTGGTTTCTTCCCGTGTCAGGTCCTGGCGCCTTAGCTAAGTTTCTTGAAGCCAAGTCTTCACCTGTCTGCCCAAAAAGGGGACTGTCCACTCACTCTGTCTCTACCTCCCTCCCCTCTCCCTCTTGTCTCTACTGTCTCTGGCCTGCAAACACCCAGCACCCTCACCAGCACAGGGGCCTTAGCTCTGGGAATTGCCAAACAATTACTTTTGGCCAGTCTAGGCAGCAGGGAAATGGGAAGAAGTGAGATCCTGAGGAGGGACATCCTGGGAACAAGAATGAGCTTGGTTCTCAAAGGCAGAAGTCCTGAGTTTGAATCCTGTTATTTTTTAGGCTGTGTGACTTGGAAGAAATTGCTCCATGTCCCTGACCTTGATTGCCCTATGTGGAATGCAGCTGTTACTACTCAAGAAAAGGGGTGTCATGGGTGAGGTTGTTAGTCTGTGAGCCACCAAGTGCCCCCACCTGTAAGGCCTTTTTTTAAACTGCCCACGTCCTTCTTCATCCTGTATTGTAGTTCCTGGAGAAAGAATCCAGAGAAGGCCTCACACAGGATTCAGAATCATGAGTTTGGTTGTTTTGGCCAACACTTGGTACTTGTGGAGGAAGAGGGGACTTAGCAGGGAGGCCTGGAGACTTGTCATTCCATGGGGTCTTGACTCAGACGTCCTTGGCCTCAGTTTGTATTTTATTTCTTGTTTATAGTGGACTTGGTGAACCAAAAGCATAACCAGAATATGTTGCTCTGTGGTATTTAAAAAATTAACAGGAAGAGTAGTGTGGGGTGATGAGTATGAAAACATTTCAGTTTGGGTTTTCTTTCATTTAAGGCATATGTTCTGAAAGCCAGTCTGGGAAAATATGCTTTGTCACCTGTACAGTAGCTAAGTCACATCCTTCCCTGCTCACTGTTGATGGGACAGATGTGAGGATGGCATTTGTCATCCCCTGAGGAGGCAGTCAGCAGAGTGGAAAGGATCTGTGTCACCTGGGACAAATAGCTCCCCTCTCTGAGCTGTAGTCTCCTCCCCTATAAAGCGGGGTCCTCTTTTGTCAGGCCTGGTGAAGATGAAGTGTAAAGTATCCAGCGCCCTGCCTGGCACACGGCAGACCTCAGTCAGTGGTAGGCATTACTGTCACTTAATACATTCAGAAATGGGAAACAGAACCAAACCGCTGCTACTTTGGGGTTTTCTGTCACAGCTGAACTTAATTCCGACTAATATACTTACTTTATAAATACATTCTCCACTCCTCTTAGAAAAAGAATCCTAAGTTACAAACCCCAAACTTCCTACACATGGCCTAGCCTCTAAGCCTGTTTAAGATTTTTCCAAAATAACTCTCTCAATGAACATTTTCAGCACTTGTTAGCAGTCTGTGCTCAAAGCCTGTATAAAAAAGGCAGTGTGTCTAGTTATGTCCAGTGGGACAGAAGCAGAAATAGTATGTAAGAGAGTGGGTGCATCCTTCTTCCTCCTTTCTGCTCCCCGGATGCAAACATGATGGCCAACCCTAAAGAGATGCTGGGAAGGGAAGTCCTGCATGAGGTCCCCACCACCAGGGAGCGCCACACCAGCTGGGATGACCCGCCTGGACTTTCTGAATGTGCATAGATACACCTAAAGAAGAGAATTTTTCTCCCAATGCAGACTTAATTTCTGGATGGGGAACCATCTGATGAGGTTGGGCCAACTGTGAATAACTGAGAGAAACAGGAATAATACTCCGGCCAATAGTAAATAAATTAAATACCAGTAAAAACAGGAGAAACATTGAATTACTACTACATTTGTTTTTATACAACACCTGCCCTAACTATGGTCAAGATGGGATAATATTTATAGAAATAAAAGCTCCAAGATACAGGCTAGCATGTAAAGTGTGCTGGTTACAGGAACAGCTGTCATTCCCAAGGGTGGTTTCTGATGTTGTGCCCCAGGCTCTGACCTTGACCCTGGTCTGCTTAATGGTATAAACAATAACTTGCATGACAGCCTAAAAAGCATATTTAATTATATTCTAGAATGATTTGAAGCCAGTCGAGAGAGCTGCTATTTTGGAAAATATTGCAAGATACAAAAAATATTTTGACCAAACAGAATGATGAACTAAATGTAACGATATGAAAAATGAGGTGAGGGTGGATGGAAGAATCTGCCTGATGTGGGGCCCGACTGCCAGGGGGATTGTGTTTAACTGTGAGCGTTGGGAGAAACAGAACCTCAGGGTGAAGAGACTCAAACAGGCCAGGTGGGAGTTCCAGTTGGGGAAGAGCTGGTGGGATGGGGGAAAAGTGACTTAAGAGCCCTGTCTCAGCTTAGCAATGAAGCGTCACATGCTGGGTGGCTTAAACAATACAGCTTTATTGTGTCACACTTCTGGAGGCTAGAAGTCCAAGATCACGATGTCACCAGAGCTGGTTTGTTCTGAGGGCTCGAGGCACAGACTCTGTTGCATGCCTTTTCTGGTGAGTTGGGGCAATCTCTGGTGTTCCTTGGCTTGCGGGAGAATCACCCCAATTCCTGCTTTTGTCTGCATGTAAATGTTCTCCCGGTGTGTGCATGTTTCTGTGCCCAAATGCTCCCTTTTTATAAGGACAGAGGTTGTACTGGATTAGGATCCACTTGCTCAGCTACAAATACGACCCTATTTCCAAATAAGCTCTTATTCATAGGTATCTGAGTGAGGACTTCAACATCTTTTTTGGAGAGACACAATTCAACCTGTAATAAGCTCTTTTCCAACATGTGAAGAGCTGTCCTGGGCAAGAGGCTTAATTTTCTCTCACGTGACCCCACAGGAGAGAAACAGGGCCAGGGTTGAACAGAGACAGCTTCCTGTTCAGCTGGAAGACCTCAAAGTCTTAATCTGTTGTTCTCTGTGTAAATGCAAGCTTCTTTCCTCTATCACTTGTCCTCAAGGGCCATTTTCCTTCCCCCGTCCCTATCTAAGCAAAAACAAAGATTCAGCTGTGTACTTGGGTAATCTCCAAATTAATTTCCATGTAAAGTATAATATTTAGTTGTTAAGACATGAAATTAAAACAAGTTAATTTGTAGTATGTGTATATTAACACACACAACAGTAACCATAGCAATTGTTTAGGGCTTACCTCAATAAAAGATTTATGTTTTTGTTTTAAGGAGAAGTAGGTTATCACTGATATGGTTTGGAATTGCTGATTGCTGGTGTGTGGTGATATGGAAAGCAGACCAACTTACATGGCCTTTAGTCAATGTACACCCTTGTTGGACTGTTCCACACATTTATTTGGACAGTAAGTTCATAATGTTTCGAAGTCATTCAGGCTTGGTGAGCAAGTCATGTCTCTAACTCCTGGTGGAGCACTCCTGGGTTTGTGTGAACAATAGATTTGAAATGAACAATGACAACATAATGATTATTAAAAGGATGAGGAAACAGAACTTGAGCTACTTTAATGCTGTCATTCTGTGGGATTACATTAAATTTTTATTTGTATTCAAAATGTAAACAGCACAAGTGCAAATTGTGAGTTGTAAATTTTCTATTTGATAACTGCACATTTTCGCTGCATCAATAACTTTTTAATATATAAAAAGTGGGATATGTTAAAATATGACTTACTCTGTATCAAGTGTGCTGAGTGGGGGACGGTGGTGTTCGAAATAATTGGGAGAGCTGTTCTTGGGGAAGAGTTCTTATTCCCTTCTCAGAGACTAGAAAAAACTTAGGTTGAGAGAAGAGGTGGGTGGGGGAAAGATTTAGAGGGAGAGGGAGGAAGAGTTCCAAACATGACCCACAGAGCCTTTGAAAATATGCATATATTTGATAAAAATACATTAATACTGGGCATGAAGATTTTTGTGACTGGTTTTTTAAAAATATAATAATATATGATAAGTCTTTTCATGTAATTAAATTTTTTTCTGCCATGGTATTTTTAGTGGCTGCCATCTTGCTCCTAAATTCCTTTCTGTGTGTTCTCCCTGCCTTGTCTCCTTACCTCACACCATTCATAGGAATACATTCCAGACGCTTTAAGAACTTAACATGAAAAACGAGTTCTGAAACTAGTAGAAAAATAGGAAACTATCTTTAAGGTCTCAGATAGAGAAAGTATTGTTAAATAAAATTACCACTCTCCAAAGGAAAGAATAATAAATTTGATTTCACTTTCAGAATGGTGAAAGATACCATATAAAAATGAAAAGACAAATGGCCTAATAGAAAAAATATGAACAGGCAATTTAAACAAGAGGAAATGTCAATGGTTAATTCACATATGGAAAGATGTTCAATGCAGTAATAAGGGAAATGAAAATCGGAACAACATTGAGATGCCGTTTTCACTCATCAGACTGAAAAAATTGAAGGCTAACAATATCAAGTATTAATGGGGATAAAAAGGAAAAGGTAATCTCATATACTGTTTGTGGCAGGATCTAGTAAAATAGAAAATATGTGTATCTTAGGATTCCATGATTCCAATTCAGCATTTATACCCAAGAGAAATTTTTCAGTGTATACACAAGAAGTGTATAAGTTTAGACACAGCCTGAACATCCATCAGTAGGGAAAGGGCAAATAAAATGTAGAAGGTTCTCAAGAAGAATTGCTGTGTAATAGGGAAAGGGACTACTGAGGAAAATGAAGACATAGAATGACAGATACATTTGGCAAGACAGTATTTATGAAAATATATCCTACAGGTAAAACTTTCTTATTTATAGAGTAGGGACAAGAGTTGACACTCAAATATTTAACTGGAATGATAATGTAAAATCACATAATTCAATAAGTACATCAAAATAAAAATATTCTCCTGTATTCCCTAAATTGTAGCACAAATCATTCATCAAGTAAATCTTATAATTTCCAAATTATTTGTTAATTTTTAGGAATTGGCAGGAGCTTCTGTTAAACGATGCACCGGGCTGGGGCATGCTTTCATACAGGAAATAGCAGCAAACTCTTCTAATAATTTCCCTGTGACGTTAGTCACTAAGTCATTTTTAGCCTCAGTAAGAGGAAAATCTTTTAGAACATCAGTGGTATTATAAATGGTGTTGATTTAGTTTCTGCTAAACTAACAGCAATTAAATCAAACATTTTTCTGAGGCTCATAAAAATGTCTGAAGTTTCCATATATTCTGTACTTGGGTGATGAAATCACCCTCTTTGAAATATGGGATTAGATCAAGTCTAATCTTTTAGGAGGATGCGAGGAGATGTAAAATGCTGGGGTTCTGTTCCCAGATTTACTTGGTTTTGAATCCTAAGCTCTACCACTTCAGTTTTAAATACTTCTGTCCTTGGATTCATTATTTGTGGAAATGGTGACGATGATGATGGTGATATGGACAGTACTTAGTGAGGTCTGACACACGTGATGTGGTGCCTGGCAGGGAGCATCACCACACGAATGTCAGCTCTCATTTTTATTAATGAAATTCAGATTATTAATGCCAGTGATGGGCAGGTGCTTTCTTTCTTTCTTTCTTTCTTTCTTTCTTTCTTTCTTTCTTTCTTTCTTTCTTTCTTTATTTATTTATTTTATTGTTGGGGATTGATTGAGGGTACCAGAAAGCAGGTTATACTGATTGCATTTGTTAGGCAAAGTCCCTCTTGCAATCATGCCTTGCCCCCTTGGTGGTGGCACACACCAAGACCCCAGCCCCCTCCCTTCTTCCCTCTCTCTGCTCTTCCTTTTCCCATCATCCCTTCCTTCCTTCCTTCTTTCTCTCTCTGTTCTCCATGTGCTTAAAATTTGAATAGCTGTTCCACCAAAATGAATTGACAGGTACTGTGGGAAGAGAGAACCCAGGGGATTTCTGGCCCCCACTGTGCCTAGGATCCTTGGCCTGTGTCCCCTTCTCCTGTTGCATGGCTGCCCCATGCTATCAGAACAGGTAGCATTGACCAGCACCTGCTAAGCCACTGCCTAGTGGTCTGCTTTCCCATCATCCCTCCTGGCCCAGAGGCTGCAGCTCCACACATGGCATGTGGGGGTGACACCAAGAGAGTGGCAGTTAGTGGGGCAGCTAAAGCCTTTGGATGTGAAGTTCCGGGATGATGGCTTCCATGTCAGGACGCCAATGCCTCTGCCAAGGATTCCAGGCTTCTGGACCAAGGAAGCACGCAAGGATGGAATCTTGGATTTAGGAGCTTCACAGGGTTGGCGGGTGCAGGGGCAATAACCCAGGTCCTGGAAGCCTGGCTCATGTCAGATTTCTGGATTATAGGTAGGTCCAGGAGTTCTGATGAAGGGCTCATGCGGTAAGGGCCATAAGTACATAAGAACTTCAATGTTTTTGTCAATTAGTATAGCTGGGCACTATCCAAACATAGACCCCTTGTCCTGTATCTGTAGTAAAAACTGAATAGGTATGATTATAGCAGTAATCATAGTAAAAATGTTCCCAGTGAAAACAAACAACTCTTAATTCAGGGTGGTGTGAATATGAGTGACTGTTACTATTTGCTTTAAAAAATTTATTATTTCAATAGATTTAGGTCGTACAAATGGTTTTATGTTACATGGATGAATTATATAGTGGTGAAGTCAGGGCTTTTAGTGTACCTGTCACTGAAATAGTGTATATTGTACCCGATAGGTAATTTTTCACCTCTCACAAATTCCTGCCTCCCCCTTTTTGAGTCTCCAATGTCCATTATACCACTCTGTATGGCCATGCCTCCACATCGCTTAGCTCCCACTTATATGTGAGCACATGTGGTATTTATTTTTGTGTTTCAGAGATACTTCACTTAGGGTAATGGCCTCCAGTTCTATCCAAGTTGCTGCAAAAGACATTCTTTCACTCTTTTTTATGGCTGAGTACTATTCCATGGTATATATTTCTATACCACATTTTCTTTATCCACTCATCAATTGATGGGCACTTAGGTTGATGCTATTATTCTTTTACTCATTTGTATTGAATTAAAATTCTCAGAAAAAGAAAGATAATACAAAGCAATTTTTTAAATTAAATCATAGCTGTGTACAGTAATGCAATCATGGGCACCATACACTGGTTTTATATACAATTTAACACATTTCATCACACTGGTTAACATAGCCTTCCTGGCATTTTCTTAGTTATTGTGTTAAGACATTTATATTCTACACTTAGTAAGAATCCAAAGCATTTTTGAAAGATTAAATTGTGTGACATCTTTAAAAATAATCAACATAAACAAAGAAATTTACTACGGTGTCATGTGGCACCAGAAGCATCCTTAAGCAAAGTTACAAATTAGGTAAGTTTTACCTTCAAAATTCCTCACTCCAGTTCCTGAGACCCTGTATAAATGCCACCCACCCTTGAGTTTCCTGTGTAATAAGATGATTATGACAAATGTGTGTGGTGTCATCCTTGCTACCCAGGCTTCAGCTATTTTATTTTTACTTTGAAGCTCAGAATTGTTCTTATCTTGAAGATGTCCAAAGGACATGAACATGAACATTTCAATTCACATTGAACATTGGTGAAACATCCAAAGTTTAGCTTGTACTAGCAAAGCTTTCTTCTTTATTATCTTTTAACTGCTTTTCAGAAACTGAAATTCAAGATGGTAGATTTATAAAAGATTATCAGTTTATAACCACATTTTAAGTACAAAGTTAAAGATGAAATTCACGTAGGAAATTTGTTGTTTTATGACTAAATTATATGTTTAATTTTAATACATCCATCATAATTTATACATTGCCTTAATCCAAAAAGGATCAGAGATAATAATACCAAATGAGCAAAATAAAATACAAGTTAGAGTCAAAATTGTTTCACTCTTCTCTCTCCACGCTTCCCATAAACACTATCAAAACTCCTTTCTCCCACCTTTCCCCCCCCCTCCTTTTATTCTTCATCTTGTCTCCTCTCAGGTTTAAATGTTTTCAGAATTGTACATTCCCTGGTTGAAGAAATAAACAGTCAGTGGTGGAACTTCAGGTGAGGACCCTGAGTTGACCAGGTCACATGGGGCTGGAGGGCCTTCCAGGCTGCTCAGGTTGCTCTAGGTCAGTGGTTCTCAACCTTCCTAATGCCAGATATTTTCATTGTTACAAAAGGGTTGTGACCCACAGGTTGAGAACCGCTGCTCTAGGTGGACAAAGGCCCAGTGCCAATCACCTAGCATCAGGGTAGTAGCAGACCAATGTTGGGGATGGCTGAGAGGCATATGGTGAGGTCATGGAGGACACGCAGGACAGGCACGAAGCTGGAGAGACATGTCCTTCATGTCAGTCCCTTTCTGGACTGTTAGTGGTGAAACTCTGAGTGTCTTTGTCACTGATGACATGGTACAGATAACCTGGTCAGAGAACAGAGGTGGCTCCTGCAGCCTAAGTACCAGGTTTCTGAGGGGCCCAGATGCCTAAAAGCTTACATCGAGGGACCTCTCTGCCAGGGTCCCAGTGCAATAGACAGGCTGCTCTTAGTATAGTTTTCCTGACACCTTTCCTTCTACCGCCTCTGCCTGGCACTGCTACCTCCTTTCCTCTTCCTGATAGGTTCCTAGGAACCTCAAAAGTTTGTTCTCTCTGGAGCATTTATATTTTAAAAGGAGACAGGGGAGCAATGTTCTAACCAAAGAATAAAATGAAAACTACCCTGTAATGAGCATCTACTGTGCATCAGAGGTTTACAGAGTGTTACCCCATTTACTCTTCACAGCAGCCCTGCAGGGTTTTGCTTCCTTATTTAACACATAGGCAAGTGGAAGCTTGGGGGTTTGGGAAGGTGTGGTCAAGGTCAAGTACACAGAGCTGAAGGCTCTCTGGTGGCGCTGGACTTGAACGCACAGTTGGTAGAGGCTCACTTGCCATGCTCGTCAAGACAGGGATCTTTTCCCCCATCTGTGCCTCAGGGTTCAGGCCCCCAGAGCCCACCTGGGAGCCAAGACCCTTGCCCCTTGCCTGTGGCGCCTGGGCTGTGGTGGATGGCAGAGGAAGGGCTCTCTGGTCTGGGTTGCCTTTCTGTGGCTTGAACAGGAAAGACACAAAGGTCCCATTTTAGAGCTGCAGTCTGTTTCCATGTCTCTAGTTGCTGAACCACCAGGAGGAAAAGCATTTGAGGTATTTCCATGGGAAATGGTAGCCAACAAAAGCTCTGTTGGGTGGTATTCTAGTTAATTGCAGGAAGGCGGGCAGCCCTCCAGGATATTACCTTTCTTGGGCTGGAAAGTGTTTCTTTGAAAAACGTTTTGGTTCAGCTGAGGCCTCCTAAGTTTTCGTGGATTTGCTTGTTCATAACCATGATGAGAGTCACCAAGTCGGTCCTTGGGGGGCAGGGTGGGGGTAAGGTGGAGGCAGCGTCGGGTGGGAGGAAACAGCCCTGATGACAACTCTTTGCTAAATGATGGCTGGAAAACACTGGATTATATTTCCCAGCTGGTATAAATTCCTAAAGGGGGCCATTCCCCTGGGGCTTGTCTCCCCCAGACAGAAACAGAATCTGCAAACCTGAATGAAATGTCTCATGCCCCTGCGAAGGGGAGAAGGCAGGAAATGAATAGAAGTGATCACTCTTCTTAAACACACTTAACAAAATAATGAAAAGAAAATCATTTGCAAAGGTGCATGAATCCAAGAGTGTTACTCCTGACACATTGGTTTTGCATGAGCCTTTGCCTGTTTGGAATGTTTTCAATTCACAGCAGCCCTGGGAGGTGAGCAAGACCTCCATCAATCTCTGTACCTGAGAGATGAGGACAGTGATGTTGAATGACTGACATCATGGTTCCTCTCTGGTGAGACACAGAGCCAGCATATATATCAGTCTGTCCTGACCACCGATCACTAGTCTGAGCCAGGTGCTGTGCTGTTGGCAAGGATGTTGAGGTGGCCACTGTCTTGTTGTGGATACACATTTCTCGTTTAAGTAGGACAGAAACAGGACAGCTCACTGTGAGCTTCGGTCCTTCAACTGGAGGCTGACCTGGAGCTCTGTGCAGAGAGATGAGGGTGGAGAGGAGAGACAGGTGAGACTTTTTGAAAGGGCCAAGAACAGTATCTGACCGTTGACTTCCACACCGGGCTCTTCCCACCAGGGCTTACTGAATTCTACATACTATTCTCCAGCGGAATATTTTAATTATTATTGGCGATAAATTTCACATCTCCTGACTGGGCATGGTGGCTCACGCCTGTAATGCTTGACGCCAAGAGTTTGAGACCAGCCTGGGCAAAATAGTGAGACTGTTTCAGACAAAATTTATATCTGCTAAATTGTTATAAATTCAAATATATAGGCACAGGAAGTAAAAGGTCAAAGTGTTATTTCTTCTACTCCTGGCAATCCCAGCTCCCCTGAATCTCCACGAAGAACACAGCTTAGCATGGTAAGGCGTCTCCTTTTAGATATTCCCATGTCAGGGGTGGCGAACAAGTTCGACACAAAGAGCCAAAATTTTAAACTGTGAGAGTCAGAGAGCCACACCACGCAGTGACCTGCCAAAACAGACAAACACTCACACAAAAGCATATAATTTTAACAATAATATATTAAA
>CAUYPK010074780.1:0-35218 GCA_963574355.1 Loris lydekkerianus
GTGTGGACAAGGTTGTGGAGGAATCAGATCCATCATACACTGATGAAGGGAATGTAAAATGGTGAAATTTCTTTCTTTTTCTTTCTTTCTTTTCTTTTTTTTCCAGTTTCTGGCTGGGGCTGGGTTTGAACCTGCCACCTCTGTCATACGGGCCAGCACCCTACCCCTTTGAGCCACATGCGCTGCCCCATTGGATACTTTTTCTTCCATTCTTGAGATACTTTATTAAGAAGAATATGCTCCAGCTTCATCCATGTAAACATGAAAGAGGTAAAGTCTCCATCTTTCTTTAAGGCTGCATAATATTCCATGGTGTACATATACCATAATTTATTAATCCATTTGTGGATCAATGGGCACTTGGGCTTTTTCCATGACTTAGCAATTATAAATCGAGCTGCAATAAACATTCTGGTACAAATATCTTTGTTATAATGCGATTTTTGGTCTTCTGGGTATATACCTAGTAGAGGAATTATAGGATAGAATGGCAGGTCTATTTTTAGATCTCTAAGTGTTCTCCAAACATCTTTCCAAAAGGAACATATTAGTTTGCATTCCCACCAGCAGTGTAAAAGTGTTCCCTTTTCTCCACATCCATGCCAACATCTCTGGTCTTGGAATTTTGTTATATAAGCTAATCTTACTGGAGTTAGATGATATCTCAAAATAATTTTCACTTGCATTTCTCTGATGATTAAGGATGATGAACATTTTTTTCATATGTCTGTAGGCCGTGCACCTGTCTTCTTCAGAGAAGTTTCTCTTCAAGTCCCTTGCCCAGCCTAAGATGGGATCACTTGTTCTTTTCTTGCTAATACGTTTGAGTTCTCTGTGGATTCTGGTTATTAAACCTTTGTCGGACACATATCCTGCAAATGTCTTCTCCCAAGTGCCCATCGATCCACAAATGGATTAATAAATTGTGGTATATGTACACCATGGTATATTATAAAGCCTTAAAGAAAGATGGAGACTTTACCTCTTTCATGTTTACACAGATGGAGCTAGAACATATTCTTAGTATCTCAAGAATGGAAGAAAAAGTATCCAATGTACTCAGCCCTACTACAAAACTAATTTATAGCTTTTATATGAAAGCTATAATCCAATTATAACCTAAAAATATGGGGAAAGGGGAAAGGGAGGGTAGGGGAGGGGGGGAGGATGGACGGAGGGAGGGTAATTGGTGGGACCACACCTAAGGTGCATCTTACAAGGGTACATGTGAAACTTAGTAAATGTAGAATATAAATGTCTTAACACAATAACAAAGAAAATTCCAGGAAGGCTATGTTAACCACTGTGATGAAAATATGTCAAATGGTATATAAAACCAGTGTATGGTGCCCCATGATAGCATTAATGTAGACAGCTATGATTCAATAATAAAAAAAGAAAGAAAAAATCTCTAAACACACGGAAATTAAATACCAAACTTCTAAACAATCCATAGATCAAATAGAAACACTCAAAGGAAATTTTAAAATCCAAATAACTGAAAGAAAATGAAGGCACAATACGTGAAAACATGTGGGATGCAGCTGACATATTGTTTAGAGGTGCTAAATGTTTACATTAGAAGAGAGAAAAGATCTCAATTTAAGAACCAAGAAACTAGGGGGAAAAAGAGCAAAATAAACCCCAAACAAGCAAAAAAACAATAACAATAAAGAACAGAAATTAACTGAAAATAGGAAAACAACAGAGAAAAATCAATGAAACAAAAAGCTGCTTGTTCAAAAAAGTAGAACAAAATTGCAAACTTCTAGTGAGAATGACAAAGATTAAAAAAAGAGAGAGATAAAATCACCAACATAAAGAAAGAAATAGGATATGACAACAGATACTACAGGCATTTAAAAAATGATAAGTGACTACTACAAAAAACTATATGTTGATAAATTCAACAACTTGGAAGAAACGTACAAATTCCTTGAACACTACAAACTACCAAATCTTGATTAATATGTAGGAGATAATCTGAATAGTCTCCTAATCACTAAAGAAATTTAATCCACAACTTAAAAGCTTACAAAAAAAGAGATTTCCAGGCCAATAATTCCACCAGAAAACACAGCCAAATACTTAAACAAAAATTCACATCAAAATCTCTTCTAGAAAACTAGATACACTTCTAAACTAACTTTATTAGGCCAGTATTACTCAAATAGCAAAATCATACAAAGATAGTATAGAACCCCAAAAACAATACATTGCATAAGCTTACATGTAAAACTCCTCAAAAATGATAACAAATCAAACTGAACAAAGTAAAAAAGAATTAAACACCATGACCAACTGGAATTTATTCCAGGTATTAAAGGCTGTTTCAACATTTGAAAATCAATCAATGCAATCCATCATACTAACAACTAATACAGAAAAATTATTAATACATGTTCATACCAATTGGTGTAGAAAAACACATTTACCAAAAGATATATTTACCAAAAAAACAATCTTGCAGCAAGTTAGGAATAGAGGGGAGTTGCCTTAACTAATTATTAAAAATCCACACACAAAAAAACAACCTCACAGCTAACAACATACTTAATGATTAAATACTGCATGCTTTCCTCCTAAGACTGAGAACAAGGCAAAAAAGTTTTCTATTCCCATTCTTATTCAACATAGTTATAATAGCATCACAATAAGATAAGATAAAGGAGAGAATAGCATGCAGTTTCAAAAGTGAGAAATAAGATGCTCCTTATTTCCAGATGATGTAATTTTTTTATACATAAGTCCCAAGGAATCTACAAAAATCTCCTATAACTAACAAAAAGATTTCCCCTATTTGCAGATGAACAAAATTTTTTGTGTACAAAATTCCAATTAATAAAAAAAAAAAACCTTCAGAAAAGTTACCAGCAATATGATCAACATAAAATAAAATAGTATTTCTATATACTGACAATGAATATGCAAAAACCAAAATTAAAATCACAGTATCTTTATAATTACTCCAAAGAAACTGAAATACTTAGGTATAATCTTATTAAAACAAGCACAGGACCTGTATGCTGAAAATTACTAAATGTTAATGAAAAATCAAAGAAGACCCGAATAAACATACACACTGAGTTCAGAGACTAAAAGATTCAACACAGTAAAAATATCAATAATTCTCCATCAATTGATTTACAGGTGTCTTAGTCCATTCTCACCACTATGACAAAATACCATAGACTAGGAAACTTATCAATTGTAGAAATTTATTTCACATAGTTCTAAAGGCAAGGAAATCCAAGATTAAGGTGCTAACAGATTTGGTGTGTGAAGAGAGCCCACTCATTGTTCAGAGAAGGCCATCTTTTTGCTGTGGCTTCACATTACCATGTGAAGGGGCAAGAGAGGTCTCTGGGATCTCTTTTATAAAGGCATTAATTTCATTCATGAGAGCCCCACCTTCATAAGCTAATCACCTCCCTAGGTCTCTACCTCCAAATGCCATCACACTGGGAATTAGGTTTCAATATACGAACTGGGAGGGCATAAACATCAGTCTATGGCATTCTGCCCCTGTACCCCAAGTTTTAAGTGCTTCTTATGTGCAAAAATACATTCATTCCATCCTAGCAGCCTTCAGAGTCTTAACTGTCCCAGAATCAACTTTAACATCTAAGTCCAAAGTCTCACATCATCCTAATCCAGCGGTTCTCAACCTGTGGGTCATGACCCCTTTGGACTGTATGAAAGGTTTGTGGCGTTAGGAAGGTTGAGAACCACTGTTAATCTGATATGGATGAGACTCAAGGTATAATTCATCCTGAGGCAAACTGCTCTCCACTTGAGAACCTGTAAAACCAACATGTTACGCACTTCCAAATTACAACGGTGGGACAGGTATAGGGTAAACAATCCCATTCTAAAAGGGATACACAGGCTAGAAGAAAGGGGTAACAGATCTCAAGTAAGTCCCAAACTCAATGGGACTAATTCCATTAGACCTTGAAGTTTAAGAAGAATCCACTTTGTATTTTTGCCTTCAAAGCCCACTGGAGGAGAGGTCCTGCCTTCCAGATGCACTTGTACAGTGGTCCTGTCACCATAGCTTTCCCAGGCAGGGGATTCCCCAAAGCTCCAGGCAACCCCATCCCCATTGCTTTGGGTGGCTCTGCCCCTCTCCAGCAGCTGTGTGCCTCAAACCCACCCCCATGGCAATTTTCTGCCTGTGCTCCATGGCTCTGCTGGGAGGTTCCATGCTTTGAAATCTATGTGGGGACAGCACGTCCTCATGACTCTGCTGGGTGCAGCCCACATCACACCAGGGCCCTGCAGAGCTATACCTGGAGCAGTAAGGAGCAGTAAGGGTTCTGGAGTGCAGTGAAGAGCCTGCAATGTGAGGGAATGCCAGGCAGGGTGTGCCAAAATCCTGCAGGCAACAACCATCTTTAGTACTCTGGCCCATGATGGAACTGGGAGCTGTGACAATCTCTGAATTGCTTTCAGAATCATTCTTCTCTTACCTTGGACAATAAGTCCTGGCTTCTGTTTAGATGGCTGACTAATCTTATCAAACAGTCTTTTGGTCATACCCTTTGCATTCCCTTCCAAGCATGCTTTCTCATTCTTTGCAATATGAATAGGCTGAGAATTTCCCAAACCTTAAATTCTGCCTACTTTTTGATTAATAATTCTGTTTTAAATCATTTCTCTCTTTTTGCATTTTACTATAAGCAGTCAGGATAAACTAGGGTCATTTCTTTAATACTTTGCTTAGGAATTTCCCCATCCACATTTACAATTTTATCACTCACAAGTTCTATCCACAACACTAGAATATATACGCAATTTAACCAAGCTCTTTACCTTTTTATAAGAAATATGGCATTTATGCCATTTTCAACATGTTTCTAATTTCTATCTGCAATCTCCTCATAATGGCCCTTACCACTATTTCTACCAATGTTCTGTTGAGAATTACTTAGGTCTTCTCTAAGAAGATTGAACCTTTTTCCATAGTGCTTCTGGTTTGTTTGTTTGTTTGTTTGTTTGTTTTTGTTGTTATTGTTTCTGAGCCTTTACCAGCATTGTCCCTAATGGTCTGCTCATAAAAATGCAGGCTTTTTCTGGCAAGCATGAAAAAAGTCTTCTACTGCCACCATTACTCAGGTCCAAAACCATTTCCTTTTTTTTTTTTTTTTAACAGCACTACCCCCACTTCTGAGTACCAATTTCTGTCTTAGTCCATTCAAACCACTATAAAAAAAATATCATAGACTGAGTGGCTTATCAACAACAGAAATTACTTCTCACAGTTATGGATTTTGGAAAGTCCAAGATCAAGGTGCCAGCAAAGTGGAAACTGTCTTCCTGGCTCATAGACAGCCATCTTCTCACTATGTCCTTATGTGGTAAAAGCAGCAAGAGACATCTTTGGGGCCCCCTTTATGTGGACACTAATCTCCATCATAAGGGCTCCATCATCATGACTTATCTCGCAAATACCCCACCTGCTCCTAAATTTGTGATTAGGGCCATCACTGTCTCTCACATAAGGGGTGTTGGCCCCCAAGGCCCACTCTGTAAATTCTACTCTATTTCTTTTGTCTTTATTTTCTTCATTCCCTTATCATCAACGAGCATTGGGGACACTCACAGGTTGTGTGGAGGCTAGCTCCCTACAGCAAGCAGCCCAACCTTTAACAGTGGTATCCAGCTTCTTAGAGAGGAGCAAGATGGAAGACGAGAGACAGCATCTTTACAGACATGTGTGGTGATGTTGGGGAGAAAAGCCTCCAGGCACCTCTAGCCTGTGGGCTTTGCTGAGAAACATCCCTTGGGGGACACAAGGAGGCAGAGGGACACTTCAGGACCCCAGGATGAGGACAAAAGCAGTGAAGAAGCAACAAGTACTTGCATTCAGGCCTGCTGGTGCAGCCATAGCTGCGACTGGGACAATTTGCAGACAGATAAGATCTGCCCTGTGGTTCCCATGTAACTCACTGCATTGAGTTACTTTGGGAGAGCTTGGGCGAGTGAGGGAGTGATTTTTAACAGCACCCTGGGGGCAGGACTGAGCCACCCAGGTGGAGTGGAGGTCTCATTGTTCAGCTGTAGGTTGGGCACAGCCATTCTGGGAAGGCTACCTTGCAGGTTTGGCCCCCAGGGTCTGAGTGTGAGGACAGTTTTAGTGTGCCTGATAAGTGGAGCAGGCAGTCCTGGGGAGATGTGAACAACACACACTTTCTTGGAAAAGCCACTGAATAACCAAAGGACACAGTTTGGAAAGGTCAAGGCATATCTATTAAGCAGGCCAAGGAGAGCTTCAAGCTCCCAACCCTGTGGGGTTTAAGGGCAAAGAAGTAAGGAAGATGAGACATAGTCTTCTTGGCAAGGCAGAGGCTGCTAGTCTTCATCTAATACAATTGCATTAGCATGGTGATTAACAGCTCATACCCTAGAAAATAACCCGTTGCCCAGGCAATATGCAGTAAATATATATATATTTGTTTTTAATTTTTTTCAACTTTTTCCCGCTACATTTTTCTTTTTCTCATGTAATTATAATTTTTCATTGTTTACTTCTTTAATAATAAAGGCTTCATTTTTGCTAGTTTTTCTGCCCTGTTATTCTTCCTCCTCCCCCAATTGTATTCAATAAAGTTGCCTATTTGTTTTAGTTTGATGTATAGTATTTTTGTTTTTCTTCTCTATTTGGTGGAAGTGTGGTCTTGTGTCTGCTCAGGCTAGCAAAGAGCTCCAGACCTCAAGGTACCCACCCCACCCAGTTCCCCAGAGGTTGGGATTTGTGGGTGTGAGTCAAGTATCCTACTGTACTCCACAATTACACCTGTCTTTCTCTTTATGTTCCTCTCTTCTTTTTGTCAATCTTACCTTTTACCCCTCCCTTTCCTTTCTCTTTTGCTCTTTTTTTAACTTTTATCTTTACTTGCTCTTCACTCTTCTCTTCCTTTTAGTACTTTACCAAAAGGACACTTCAACTCCTTAGATCAGAGGCACAGTAACTTACAGAGCAGGAGGAAGTGATAGGAAAAAGTAGGGCAAGGAAACTGACAAAAAGAAAACACTCATGAGCAGGAAACAGCAGAGAAATCCTGACATCATGAAAAACCAGAATAGAGCAACTCCCCTCACCCCAAGGTAAAAATTATGAATCCTCTGCTACTGCAGAGGATTCCACCTCTAAAGAAATTTTAGAAATGACAGAAAAGGAATTTAAAATATGGGTGGTAAAAACAATGAAAAAAATTGCTGAGAAAGTGGAAAATAACCAAAAGCAAATCCAAAAACAGAATCAAATAAGAGATGAATTAAATGAAGAATATAAAAAGGATATAATGGAGCTTAAGGAATGCAAACTTAAAGATGCAATAGAAAGTGTCAATAACAGATTAGACCATGCAGAAGAAAGAATCTCAGAGGTAGAGGATAAAGCTCTTGAGCTAACACAGGCAGTTAAAGAGACAAAAAAAAAAAAGAGAGGGAGAGAAAGCAGAATGTTCACTGAAAGAATTGTGGGATTTCATGAAGCATTCAAATGTAAGAATTATAGGTATAAAAGGGAAAGAAGAATGCCCTGGAGGAATGGAAGCCCTACTAGAGGACATCATAAATGAAAATTTCCCAAGTTTCACCAAAGATTCCGACACACTTCTTTCACAGGGATTTTGAACCCTACGTTGTCTCAAACAGAGCTTCTCCAAGACACACTGTCATGACCTGTCCAAAGTCGAGATGAAAGTGAAAATTCTACAAGCAGCCAGGAGTAAGCACCAATTGACCTACAGGGGAAAATCTAATAGGGGGACAGTGGCCTCCTCAAATGAAACTTTTCAATCCAGAAGAGAATGGACATCTACCTTTAACCTACTTAAAATAATTTTCAGCCTATAATTCTATATCTTGATAAGCTAAGCTTTAAAATTTACAGAGAAATCAAATATTTTACTGGTATGCAAACATGAAGTTTGCCACAACTAGACCAGCTATACGGGAAATAAGTACCAACATCATATTTTGAAGAACTGGAAAAAATAGTACTTTTTTTTGTATGGAGCCAGAAAAAAACTGAGTATAGCTAATACAAGGGGTAGGAGAAGGAGGGAGCAGGTAAAGGGGAGGTGGGAGGGTGATGAGGGGATCACAGTGTATGGCACAACTCTGGGAGGCAGGACACAATTATAAGATGGACTTTCCCTGCAGGCAGAATGGGGACCAAAAACCCATTCTTGGCAAAGGAAAACACCCCAGAAAAAGGTAAAAATTCAAAAGTAAGCTGAATGAGTCAGAACAAAGAAAAGTCAGCTAGTTTGTCTTTAAACTAGCCACTGCTAAATTTCTTATCTGAGCAAGTTTCCTGCTTTTCCTAGAACTCTAAACTATTGGAGATATAGCTTACAAACACCCCTGCTGGATCTGTGAACACTCTGAGGAATAATGGCCATAGAATAGACTATGGCAAGGGCTGGAAAGATGCATTAACTGCCCAGTAAACAGACAAAGCAGATACCCATTGTGGAGATCTGCATTTGGCTGGGGCAGAGATCAAGGGAATAGCTCAAAGCCCTGAAATATAGGCAAGAGGGTTTATATGCCTTATTGCAGAGGAAGATCCTCTGTAGTGGTGATGAGAGGAAAATTCCTCTCTCCCACCAATTCTTCAGAGGAGATTAACATCAGTGACATTTTACTCCACTGGGAACTAGGGGAGTTTAACCACTCCCTAGGGAATCTGTGTGTGTGACCTCAAACAGGAGGCTGCCCCCACACAAGGCTCAGGTTCCAGATTTCTCCAGCCTGCTCAAACCCTTAAAGTTACTGATTATAGGGAGGCTCCTGTGGCTCAAAGGAGGCAGGTTCAAACGCAGCCCCTGCCAAAAACTGAAAGAAAAAAAAAAAAAAAAAATATATATATATATATATATATATATATAGTGATTATAATAACAATAGGAGCTGATATGCTCACTCAGAGAAACTGCTGGTATCTTTGTTCCCTCCCTCAGCTTACCCTCCTGGTAAATAGCCTCCAATAAAAGACAAGGCCATTGTTGGAACCCCACAAACAGGCAGTGTTCCCCTGAGTTCCCACCTTGAAAAATTCTATTCTGTGTCTCTCATCTCTTTCTTTTTTGTCCTTTCTAACTTTACATTTCTTCAATTGGTCACCGCCAGTTCCATAGATCTTAGCAGATCTTGCCCCTGGGGCAGGACCCCAACATTTCCCTAACAAATACAATCAGTGTAATCTAATTCTTTGTACCCTCAATGAATCCCAAACAATAAAAAAAAGAAATTAATAAAAAAATTTTCCAGGTTTTCAGGGGGAAAAAAAATGTGATTAGGTTTCAATATATGAATTTAGAGGGGATACAAACATTTAGTCTGTGGCAATTGGATTAAAACAATTTCTATCAAAAATCTCAGCAAGGCGTTTTACATGCACAGACAAGTTTATTCTAAAATTTATGTGGAAAGGCACAGGTTCTAGAACAGCTAAAATAATCCTGACAATAAATAAAGCAGGAATAATCATTCTCACAACATTATATTTCTACATAAGAAGATAGTATGATATTGGTGAAGCAATATATAAATAGAAAAGAACAGAGAACCTAGAAACAAGCCCACAAAATACATTCAATTGATTTTTTTTAATAGTGTAAAAGCAATTCAATGGGCAAAGGGCAGTCTTTTCAATAAATGGTCCTCAAGCAATCAAACATCCATAGACAAAAGTTCTGAAGCTCAACTGGAGTCACATGCCTTATGCAAAACTAACTAAAATGCATAACAGACTTAAACATAAACTGAGGAAATATATAACTTTTAGGGGGAAAAAACAGAAGGAATTCATCTGGATCTAGAGCTAAATAGTGAGTTCCTAAAATTGACACAAAAGCATAAGCCATGAGAGAAAAAATTGGTAAATGAGATGTCATTAAAATTAAAAACTCTTTCTCTCCCAAAGATTCTGTTAAGAGAATGAAAAGACTACCTATATACTGAGAGAATTTTTCCTAAGTCACATATACAACAAAGGGCTGGTATCTAGAACATATAAAGAACTCTCAAAACCAAACAACAAACAATCCAATTAAAAGTGGAAAAAAGACATGTGCAGACATTTCACTGAAAAGAATATGCAGATGAAAAATGACACAGGAAATAATGTTCAAATCACTGGTCATTAAAGAAATATGAATTAAAAATACAGTGAGATATCATCATGTATCTATCAAAATGGTTAAAATTAAAAAAAAAAAAAAAAAAAAAAAAAAGAGTCAACAACACCAACTGTGACAGGACTTCCAGGAAGTAGATCACTCATACTTGCTGGTGGAAAACTCTGAAAAACAATTTGGCAATTGCTGGATCACGTGATAATTGCTATTATTTTGTCCAATATATCACTTTGTCCAATAATTGTTATCACATGATCCAGCAATTGCTTTCTTGGGCTTTTATCTCAGAGAAACAAAAATGTACGTTCACACAAAAACTTGTACACATCGGTCATGTCTGTTATTGCCCCAAAATGGAAACAACGTAAATGTTTTTCAACAGGTTAATGGTTACAAATTGTAGTACATCCATACCCTGGAATAATTCTCAGTGATAAAAACGAGCTATTGATACAAACAAAAATTCAACTTTGTACAAAAAGCCAGTTCCCAAAAGTTTATATACCATATGATTCTATTTATATAACATTCATGAAACTTTTAATCATAATTTTTTGATTCTCCATTATAGTAATCAGAAAACATTGGCAAAGCTACAGAGTTAAATCTAAAATTAAAAAGCATGGGAAGAGTAAATGGAGTTAGGAACAAAATGTTTGATAAAATGAGTTATTTCTTAAAATGGAATATCAATGAATGTCTAAATATTACAGGTCAACCCCAGGATTATATATTCAAGTTATGTAGTTATTGGAGCCAAAAGAGATTCATTAAAATGTTAGCCTCTTAAAAAGTGATCAGATATTGAAGGAACAATAAATGAACACTAGCCTTTTAGCTCACAAGGGAGTTGTGGTTATCAATTAGTGAGTAGCCACATTACCTTTCATGATCTTGTTATTAAAGTAGCCGTAGAGGAATAAATCATCACCATTATCAGACTTTCATTCATAATATCTCATCAGACTATTTAATGGGGGAATATTTATTATCTGCCTGAAGGAGCTGATAGGATTCTTGGATGTTTTAGTCATGTTTTGGCACCCAGGCCTGCATAATCATATCCCGACAATTCACAATTAGGTAAATGGGAATTCTTGCACTTTAAAAGCTGGTATATTAGTAGCTCTTAATATTTATTACACAAGTATATGTATATTAGATCTTAGAGCTAATAAAGATGGTTTTAATACTTCCAACTAATATTTTCAATGTTCAGTAAGGTAATCACTTTGTCCAATTTTGAGCAGCATAGCTTCATAAATGAAGTATTTGGCATGGAATCTGATTTAAAATGCATTCTTTTCTAAAGTGCTTGAATAGTTGTAATGAAAATTTATAATTTGTAGTATATTATAGAAGGAAATGAATTGAATTTCTCTATCAAAATTATACATGGCTCAAAATCTTTTGTGTTCTACTAGATAGAAACTGGCAGACAAACGCAATTACATTGGATATGCTGTCATGCAGAACATCTGAAGAATGCTATTTATCCAATCTTATCAATTTAAGCTTACTCTACTGCCATAGCTGAGTATAAATACCAGGCCATGACCATCACATTAATACCATGAGACTATACCAAATGCAATTTCTGGAAATCAATGGAGAGAATTTTATTAGGTCCCGGGTATTTCACTTGAAGGCAATTGTCAAAATCAATCTGTGTCTAACTTAATTTGTAACTTGATTTATACCTACAGCGTTTGAAGATTAGACACCTAATAGACATTGATTTATTCTCAGAAAAATGGACCTTTCAAATGAGTAGCATTATTACTTTTCACGGAAATTAGCACACAGAATTTCCAAAACATATAAATCATTCACTGGAAGTAATAAAGCAGAGCACCCTATTTGTGAGAAAGCAATTTCAAGGAAGATATTGCTTATGACAATTCTACGACATTTAGAAATTCCTCAATTTATCAGAATGTACAGGTTATAAAGTTATAATAAAAGTTTTCACTATTGTATGTAGGGTGAATTTATATAGACATTATTCATGAAATATCATGCTAGTTTAGCTTTGAAATTGTCTTTCACATAAAGGAGTTTTTTAAAAAAAGAAAAATATAAATATATGGCTCATTTCACCTACCAAGACTGTTTTGGTATTATCATTATAAACTTGAAAGTTATCAGCTGAACTTCCTCTAACTTCCTTAATGTTCTTCATGTGTTCTGCCCCAAGTGACGGAAACTAACTTCTGTCCTCAATTTTAAAACTGAGAGCAGGGTGGTGCCTGTAGCTCAAAGTGGTAGGACACCGGCCCCATATGCTGGAGGTGGCAGGTTCAAACCCAGCTCTGGCCAAAAACTGCAAAAAAAGAAAAACTGAGAGCAGTGGGTCTGGAACTAAATAACAACAAAAAAAAAATCTGAACGACCTCAGATCAGGGTTTTCTCACCAACTTCATTTACCACTTCACTCTTGAAATTGAATATGAATTTAATAACTAGCTATAAGTTGATTTTGTTTGCCTTTGTCACACAAAATTTGTCACTACAATTAGCTGCATTTTAAAATTACAGTAAAAGTGGCATTTGCTTTTGGATGAAATTGTAAAGAATAGCTGCATCTTTTAAAAAATAACTATTTTGAAGTCTTCCAACTTGGTCAAGTGCTTCCTGTCCCCTCCCAACCATCAATATTCACAGCAGCAGACTGTGATGAGGTCAACCATATTCACTGAAAGAGCGGTTAGTTACACTGTCATTGTTTGCCATGCCCACGTCTTTGCCTCTGATTATTTTCAACTGACCTAAGTGATTTTTTCCCCTACCTTCACTGACTGATGTACTTTGACAAAGGTGACATGTATTTTTCATCCTGTAAATTACTTTTCCTCTCTATGAATGTTAGCATTGCAGAAGACTCCTTCCTACTTGGAACTCCTCCCTGGACTTGCATGATAACCACCTTCACTTGGGCTCCTTCTTCCTCTTTAGCAATTCCCTAAGTGTCTATAGACCCCACCACAAGTCTATCTCTGCCTTTATTCTCATTTGGATAATATCATTAACTTCTGAGTCATTATTTATAATATATATATGGCTCCCAGATATTTCCTCCCATTTATTCACCATTTATGAGCACCTTCTACACACCAGGTTTTCTGCAGGGTGTTGGATGTTAGGTTGGATGCTGTCACCTGGCTCTTTCAAAGGGATCTCAAATCTAACATCTCAAAAATAATATTTTTGCCTAAAAGCTGCTCACTGTAAGATTCCTTTTCTTGGATATTGAAGCTGTCCATTTATCCAGAGCAAAAATAAAATTATCCTAGTCCCTTTTTCTCACATCCCCCAGTCACCAGTCAAGTTAATCTGTATGTTCATTACATGTCACTTCTTCACTTCTTCTTTAGCAATATCTTTTTTTTTTTTTTTTTTTTTTTTTTTTGAGACAGAGTCTCAAGCTTATCACTTAGCAAGTAATAAGCTGTCACCCTAAGTAGAGTGCCATGGCATCACAGCTCACAGCAACTTCCAACTCCTAGGCTTAAGGGATTCTCCTACCTCAGCCTCCCAAGTAGCTGGGACTACAGGCACCCACCAGAATGCCCAGCTATTTTTTGGTTGTAGTTGTCATTGTTGTTTGGCAGGTTCGAGCTGGATTTAAACCCGCCAGCTCCGGTGTACATGGCAGGCACTCTAGCCACTTGAGCAATAGATGCCAAGCCAGCAATATCTTATTTTTTATATTGTTCCTGAAACTTGTTCTGTATCTCTACTTTCATGACCTTCCAATCCATCCTCCACAGTATCACTTTACCATGTGGCTCACTGCTATGGGTTGAATGTCCCCTCCAGAATCAGGTTGAAATGTAATTGCTATTGAATCATTAAGAGATGATTAGGCCATGAGGTTCTGCCCTCAAGAATGGGTTAATATTGTTGCTCAGAGAGTGGGTCTGTATCCCAAGAGGGAGTCATAAACTCAAGTTTGATCCTCCCTTGCTGTTTACTCTCACCCTCTCTTGCCCTCCCATCTTCCCCCATGTGATGACACAGCATGAAAGCCCTTGCCAGATGCTGGCACCATGCCCCAGGACTCACCAATCTCCAGAACTGTGAGCCAAATAAATGTCTATACATTATATATCACCCAGTCGGTGATATTAAGACACTTACTGATCATATTGGTTATGAAGATCTCAGAAAAATATTTAAACCCCTAGCAAAATACAGAAAACTTTTTACTTTTCGTCGTAGGAAATGATAGCCACACTTTATCAGCACTTGTTACACATAAGACACTGTGCTAAAGCACTAAAAACACACTTGATATTTTATTGTCAATAAATCTGTATGGAAGGGAGTAGAACTGTTATCTCCATTTTAAAGATGACAAAATAGAAAATTTGAGAAATTAAATAAGTACTTGAAGCCACACAGCTATTAAGTGACAAAGATGGGGTTCATGACCCATGCTCCCAACCATAGTGCTACACCACCTTCCTTACTGCTCCAAGGCCCTACTTTCAGGAGTCTAGTAAGAGTGGACTCCAGCCACGTCTCCTCTTTCACAAGACCACAACACACCTGTCAAGGCCTCCATATGGAATGCTGTTTCTTATTTGTACTCCTCTAAAAAATACTGACTCATCTCTAGCACTCAGCAAAGTAAGGTTTATAAATCTGCTCTGAAAGCAATTTTCAAGAACTTTCTAAAATCCCACAAGGAGGGACAGGCTTTGGTAGCATTTCATAGCCTTCTGAGGTATATCAGGGAACATCTCTACTTTGGCACAAATAGAGAAAGGACAGTTTTTAAATAAACTTCAATAATTTATGTTTGTATGTCTCATAAAGCAAGTAACAATTTTGGCCAATAGCTTTGGAAGATGACAAACAGCCTTCAAAAAACTACACCTATACACTTACACACTTAATAAAAGTAAATGTGAACTAGTTTGGGGAACCATATATTCAAGTGAAAGAACATTGGCTTTGGATTCAGGCTTACGTGGATTTGAAATTTTCTACCATTTACCAAATATGTATCCTGGGCCTCTGAGCCTCAGTGTCTCCTTTTTAAAAATAGGAGTGAAATAACTAGATCATAGAGATTTTTCCAGCATTGAATGACAAAATTCTTACAAAGATCTAAACATGGCTCCTGAAAGAGACAAATTTTACTTATCTTCTGAACATCATTTTCCTGGTCCTTTCAACTGCTATAACTCAAAAACAGCAGCATCAACTATATTACAGAGTCTTTTAATGAGATCATGGGAGCAACCAAAATATTTTTCACATCTCCTATAGTTACAATCTGAACTGTCACATTTAAAGACTGGAGACAGCAGGAAATTACAGGGCTCATTTAAATAAACATGGCAGATCTCTTATGAAAACTATCAGAGTGAAATATCATGACTGAGCTCTTACTCATGATCAATTCATCTCTGCATTACTACAAAGGAGACATCCTCCAAGAAGCAATAAGGGGACTAGAAAAACACCATGAGTGACCCTAAGCCACTCATTAAGTACTCTTCTGCACAGAGTCCTGTGGTGGACACCATGTGACTCAAGTAAACAGAGCTCTCCTCCATGAACTTATAGACTGTAATTAAATAAGACAGAAAGATAGAGAGATTCCCCTGGCTTTGCCTCTGAACTTGAAAGCAATCCAGGTAGTAACAACTGGGAGGACTTCTGGCAGAAGTGGTGGAATCTACAGGAGCTCGGAAACACCAAATTGAGACTCGTCTGCATGACTGTGTGGCAGCTGCAAGCACCACACAATTAGAATGTTGGCAAGTCAAGCGGAAAACTGAGCCAGGAATAATACCAAGCAGCAGCGGCAGTGCCTCTAAACTGAACCATTCCGCCACATGTTTTAAACATATGTTTAGCCCAGCAGGCTTCCCAGTGACAGCTGAAAAGCTCCTTCAGAAGCTATCAGAGACGACATTTGTAAAAGTCTCACGGTGCCCTAACATGCCAGTAAGAGTGTTTTCCTCTCCTGTTAGCATGAAACGTGCTCAGGAGAGAGTGCAGCATACAGACCCTCGGGGTAAAAGAGAGGAAGTATCCAACAGGGCAGGATATTTCCCTTAGGCCAAGCCACCACTCTGACTCCTATGGCAGCTGGAAGTTGTCATCTTACTATCACAGAAGCCGAGAACTACACTATCCCATTTTCTCACAAGTCACCCAGGAAATGCCTAACAATCCCTGGAACATCTCAGCTTTCAAGTCTCAAAACAGAACATCATATACCGTTTGTCTCACGCAGTATATCTCAATTAAAACTATTTAGAATGGATAATTTCATATTTCTAAACTGTGTATGATCAAAAAAAAAAAAAAAAAGCATTCTTGTTATTGGCAAAAGAGCAGAGACACCAGAGGAATAACTACATGGAGACTCTGCTATTATGTGTGTCTCTACAAGGTTGCTGAATGACCACAATCCTTATTTGGCCCTCTCTATCGCTAACATATCTTACAAAATAATGTACCACAGCTCTGGCCCTACAAACATAATACTTTTAAATGTTCCCTATTGTTCTGAAACTTGGACACAGAAAATAAATTAAAATAACTTTAGAAACTTAAGTTTTTTTAAGTAATCATTCTTTTTAAACAATCTAAAATGAAGTGCATAGCTCATTAAAAAACAACATCAAGTAATCCCATAGCTCTAAATGAAAAGATCCACTTCATATTTCAACAAATTAGAACAGAATAATTTTCAAAGATATTTAAGAATCTAAAATTCAATCGTGTTAATTTCCTAATGAAAAAATTCTCTTTAGAGCACCTCATAAGAAACAGTAAATCCACAGTTAACATATTATACAAACTACTGGAAACACAGGCCCTTGACTCTTGCCAACCACAATGTCAGGGTTCCATTCGCTGTCGTATGGTTTGCCACCCAAAATTCCATCTCTCAAGCCAAAGGGAGGGCAATTTATTTTTAAAACATAGTAAAATGGTTTTGAAAAACTAAGAAACAGTTCTTTGTGGAAACAGAGACATGAGAATAAGCACAGAAGGAAATTAACATGTTCTTGCAAATTAGAGCATAAAAGTTTCCTACAGAAGGCCGTTAACTTGCCTGTCTTTAGTAATCATTTTACTGTGTATGTGTACATCAAAACATTATGTTGTACACCTTAAATATGTGAATACAATAAAAATAAATTTCCAGAAGCCCAATACTAAGGCTCTTTCAACAGCACCATAAAAATAACAGGTAAACAAGTTAATGATTCATCCTAAAATAAGCCTAAAAAGTTGAGGATATATGCCCCAACAGCAAAAATACTCAAATGTAAAATACTCAAGTGTACATTTATTTCACTGGATTTTTTTAAACAATGGAGGTTTTCACTGTGAATCACTTCTTGAGTTACTAAATTGCACAAATTTTCAATTATTTTGAATTATACTATATTTATATCTTTCAAATTTCAAAAATATGCCTCATATTTTAAAATTTAATAACTAAATGTCACCCTTTCCCGACTTTGAATAATTTATTTTTTTTCATCTTAACATTTCTTCTCCAAGTCTTTCAAAACTGAAAAGCAGTATGCTACTGCTTATCGGGGTACTGGTCCCAATTCCGCTACGGATGAGATGGAATTCTTGAGCAAGTAACCTTGCCTCTTTGTACTTCAAACTCCTCATTTTTAACATAGCGCAGTAGTAATGAGAAGCTCAGAGCACTGCTGTAAAGACTTTAAACAGGATGAAACATGCAGAGTCCCCAGAACACCACCTGGTACATCATTACATTCACTGTATATTAGCCATGGTCATTTTGAATGTGCATCTTTTGCAGCTGCTCTTAAGTGGGTGGTGTTTTCTGGGGAATCAATACCTTCTACTTAATCACTTTTACCTGTTTTATAACTATAGTTTAGGCTGACCAATCTCAAAAAATTTTAGATACAACAAATCATTTGGAAGCTAAATGAAACAAATCACACAGTCCAATGAGCAGAACCCACCCCAATCAGACAACAGACAGGCAAAGGCAGGGATTTTATGTGCTATATTGGTTTCTCTAAAGAGAAGAGCCACACAATTCTGAACAGAAATATTAGTGTGCAAGAAATCTTCATTTTCCAGTATTCTTCCCAAGTAAACAATGGGAGAGTTTTTTCCTCTACATGATTGAAGAATGGATTAGAAAAATGTTGCAATTCATCATATCATAGTATTGGTTACTAAGCAAAATATTTGCTAATGACTGATCAGCTAACACTATACATTATCAGATAAGCTCTCTCTTCAGAGCTACAGATTTTTTCCATCTTCCTTATGATTCACAAACATTTCAATTATACTAGAAATGTTTTTTTTCTTTCTTTTCTTTACATTTCTTTTTACTCTTAATTTCCTGTAGAGAATAGTACAGCATTTTCTCCATGTCATCAGGATGTTGGGAACAGCAGCCACTGAAAATTCTGTCCGCAAACATTCACAAACGTAATAACCTAGATATATATGCCCATCACAGTTGCCAAAGCAATTTCACTAATATGTGCATTAGCTCATGTAATCGTCACAACAATGAAACAGAAGAGAAGGTTTTTATTTTTCTAATAAAGAAACTGAAGCCAAGATATATCTTTTCCCTGATTTCTAATACAATTGCTTCTTCCACAAAGTGCTGCAACATGGACCCAAGGCCTTAGTTCAGACTGCACCCATGACAGCCACACATACTGCATGGCTATAAATATCCCCCAGCCTATGTTCTGTCTCCCTGTTTAATCTTAATGACAAAATTTCCTGGCCTAAGTAGCTCACTAAATTTTAAGCAAGTGCCAGAGTTCTCAAGTAAGACTGTGAAGGAGTATTTAACCTGTCTTCCTACCAGCTTGTTATTAGTTATGTGCATGTCTTCTTCCCCAACCAAATGATGGTATCAGAAGTCAAAGCAGCAATAGTAATAATGATAATAGCAACTATCAGGTAGCACTGTGATAAACCTTTTATTTATGTTACATTTCATCCTCACAACAACCCTACAAGGTAAGTTGTTAGTATTCTTACGTTACACACAAGGAAACTGTGGTGATTATGTCAGCTTTAAAAATGAACTTCAGTTATATTCAAAGGCCACCCACTTTTTAAGATGGCATGTTTAAATCTCTGAATTCCCAATATGCAAATATGCTTGCCACATCATTGTTATTCATTAACAGTATGTTAATAATTAAGGAGAGAACCAAAAAGACATGAACATTATCCTGGCCATGTTAGAAATCTCAATTTTCCTACTGACACCCACTCCCAGTTTTCTCTCCTGTAGAAGCTCCTCTCTCCCACTCCTCTTAATTCCGAGGACTGGAGGGGTCTGCATACTCTCTGCCACAGCTGCCAAACAATTAATCGCTCACAACCACCCCCAGAATCTGCCTTTGAGGCACAGTTGCTCATTTATGCACTTTTTTACATGTTTATCGCCACCATCTGGCAACCGGCATGATACATGCCAAGTTCTTTAGTAACTTTAGCACCCAAGACTAAATCTTGTATGGCCCTCAATTGCCCACCACATTTTTCTTGACTTTCTCAATGTAAAAAAAATTACAACTGTATTCAACCACCTTGTATCCTATTATCTCTTAGAACTTTCCCACTTCCAAAGTTTTGATCTTTGTATTTACCCCTCTGGCTACTGTATTCTTCTTTCTAATTTCTCCTTTATTAAACATGATCTTCTCCCTTCTTAAACAACTGCGGCCTCATAAACAATCTCCCTCATACCTTTGCTCTTTCTTTCTCCTTCATCTAGCTTCCCTCCGCTACAAATAAGCTAACTCTTCAATAACACAAAACCCTTCCCATGAGCCTACTCAGAATCAAAGCATTTCCCTATGTCTCCATTTACTACCTGTCCAATTACCGGAAATTTACAATTTGAATAAATCCACATGTAGAAATTTAGCCTTACTCCAGGGCAATACAAAAAGACATGAGAAGGCAGTTGCAGGTAAGAGTGCTCCATGCTTCTGTGATGTTGCAAGGATCAGAAATAAAATGATGACACGGCAATAGGTCTTCACATTAGCCATTGATTATCCAAATGCAAGAGACCACCTTTAAATTCAGGTTGGTACCTCTTGCCAGATTCACTTTATTCTGTTGTCTTAAGTCTCATGGAGAAGGGTATGTTCAGTGTTTTCCAAGGACTAATTACTTTTCCATGACTACTCAGCACAGGGAAGAATCTTCTTCCAACCTACAGTATGTGAAAGCCAGGCATATCACCATTTTGTAGTAATATTTCTCCAAACCACGTTTTCATTATTTTTGATAAAAGGAGGTATGTGCTCTCTCTCATTGTATATAACTCACCTTAAAAATACATATAGTTGTGCCATAAAAATAAGTGAATGTGTACTATTTTATAATATAAGCCTACTCATCTTTAGGCAGGAACTATTTCAAAATCTGACAAATTCTGATTTTAGTTCATCTTTGAAGACAAAGTAAAAAATTCTCAAAATTCTAAAGTTTTAGGGTAAAACATGAAGTTCTGTTTTATAATGTTTGTTAACTAAATAAGAAAAACAAAGATTTTAATGTGAGATGCAAAGTGTAAAGATTCTCAGGTGAATATCCTATATTTATGTGGATTTATTTATATTTATTTTATTTGCTTATATTAGGAGGCAAATACATAACCAACAATATTATGAACAAGGAATGCTTTATTAGTCAAGTTACTATGAAATACCTATTACTTCGGGCCATTTAGTATAACATTAAATACAAAAGAATATTTAATTTACATAAATAAATATAAAATTATTTCTTGGTTTATCAACCATCAGATAAACATCATTCACCCCAAATGAACATCTAAGGGTAGAGAACAGCAAACTCATAGTCTCTATTCTCTGAGATTGGATGCATTTTCTTCTTCACCCTGATTCCCCTCCAGGGGGCAGTAGAGTTATGAGGATGGGCTCTGATTCCCTGCTCTGTCAGTGTCAGTTGCATCAAAAAGGACAACTTATTTAACATGAGCCCTAGGTTTTTATACATAAAATAAAGAATAGAACCTACTTCACTGTTATAAGGATGAAATGAGACAATGGCCATTATATAATAAGTGCTCCATCAATACTTGTTGCTTATATTTTATTTATTGGCATTACATTAGTTTTCCCCATGATAACATCACCAAACATAATTTGTTAAATTAATATATTTTAAGCACCTAATGCACATTAGACACTGTAGGTGATTATGCTAAAAACACAATACAAGCTCTCTTCTCCATAAATTCTCATTCGTTACAGTCACATTACATATAACCTAACAATGTAAATTATAAATAAAAAAAATAGGAAGGCCGATATATACAGGACTGCCAAAGTACACAAGAGAAAATGTCATTAACTCCAATAGAACGAAAAAGAGAGGGGTATTCTTGTCGTCATTGTAGGATAAATAGATGGATAAAATTGAGTTCAAAACAGAAGTGCCCACCTCCCAATCTCCTGCCCCTCACTCCTTGGACACCATGCCTAGCTGTATGGACAAAGGCATATGACCCCAGCACAGACAATTAGATGCTTGTGACTAAACTTTTGATATTTGAGAGAAAGATGCCAAGTTGCTGGACAAGTCAGAGACTATTCTCAGCCCCAACAGCAGAGGCCAGAGCCAGTGGTCAGTGGAATGCTGGTGAATGGCCAGAAGTAACATTTTCAATAGCAGCAAGAATTCCATGCAGGCTGCTCCAATGGAGTGAGCTCATGTGGGTCTTCAGCTGTTTATTCTCCCATGGTTCCTAATCTCTTTTTGAATCTGATCTCTAGCCCTCTGGCCAAGTTGTAAGAAACCCAGTATCCTTCCAACAAATTATTTTCCTGCCTGTGTTGGACAGAGGTGTTCTGTTATTTGCAACCAAGAACCCAGGATGGCATCTTGAGCCCTAAAGCAAAACTTTCCATTCTCATTGGGACAGTGTCTGGCTTCCCAGTTGACCTTCAATTACCACTTTCTTCTATGTTAACTAAGATACTATTTTGTTACCTCTTTCAATTTAAATGAACATCGTGATTATGACACTTTACCTTAGCAAATGCCTGTCACAGAAGTTATTGTCTAAATTTTCATTTAGCAAAAGAATCAATTGTTCCTACTTGCCACAGAAAAAAAATCTTCCATGATTCATCCTTTCCACAAAGGACTCCCTTACTCTTTTCATTTTATAATAAGCAATGAAGAAGAAAGGAATTTACAAGGAAGAACAATGCAAAGAAATGGAGAAAAATAAGGAATAACCTATTGGTTTCCTGTAGGAATTAACAACCCACTCCTATCTTTGTTTTCTTAGGTTGATCAAATTAACATTTTTGTAAAAACTCATGTGTCAATAATTGGTTGCTTAAAGTAGGAACCTCAGACACACAGGCATACCCTAGCCTGTGGATCACTGATGGAGGATGAACAAGCGAAAAAGGTTGAGTTGAAAATGTCCTGCCCTCTAGGAGGCTCTCAGGGACCACCAGGTAGGGAACCAACCCTGAGAACCACAGTGAAGAGTAAGATCCTAGTGAACGAGCTCCTCAGAAAACAAAAATTCACTTTCCTGCATTTCTCGTGCTGTATGGTATAAAGGCAACAAAACCCAGTGATAGCATGTAATAAGACCTTTTCACTTTCATATCCACAAATTTCTTCCTCCCCCTTTATCACTTCCCAGCTGTCTCCGGATTTTATTTTATATCCACTTGAGCTATGAGGTCAGAGTTAAGCCTTCAGGAATGTGTCTCTCTATAGGCAGAAACCTGACTCTCTCTGAAAAAGTTCTTAGTAGACCTTGGGAAAACTGCAGTTGCTATCACATGTACAGAGAGAGCTTTTGCAGTCATTGGACTTTAAATGTTCTTTTTGTTGGGCTGCCAAAAGGTTACTGCTCCCTAGAGAACTGAGCCAGTTCCTCTAAACCCCTCCCACTGACTCATATGTTTGTCTGGCTGCAGCTGCTAAAAAACGATGGGAATTTAAACGCTGCTACTCAAATGCTAAAGCAATAACCAAAACAGTGGCAATATCCTCAGGTCTCAAATCGAAATCCATACTAAGAAAGAAAGTGAGTGGGGGGAGGAACATGGAAGACAAAATACTAGAATACAGAATGGATAAAGATGGGGGGGAAAAAAAGGAAGGAAGTCACAGTTTCTCATGGCTGGAAACTATTTCACTCCATGACCTTGCTAAAGGCAATCTCATGGATTTATTTTTTTGGCCTCATGGTTAAATTTTCTTTGGCTTAGAATACATGGAAGTTAGTATTGATAACTTGTCCATTGTCACAATGTTATAACCATATTTTTCTGCAATGCTCAGAGAACTTTAAAAGTTTATTGTTATTATTGTTTCATTATTACTTCCATTCTAACAATATCTCAGTGAGTTTTTCCAAAGCAAAGTAAAAACTGCTTAGTCCTCAAGTTCTTACACACAAATCCTAATTGTCTCACTCAAGAGAGCCCAGAAGAAATGGGAAAGCCCATGCCGTTGACATCTGGAACTCTGACTCTATTTCTGCAGCCTCCTTCTCTCTTCCCCTTTCCATAGTCCCTCTCCAGTGTCCTAGTGTTCTCAAGTTTTCCCGTCTCTCCCATCAAATAAGAAAGTGATCTAATAAGCATTGATCAAAGGTGTGATGGAGAAAGAGCACTGCCATTCTCAGCGATTATTCCACCCTCAAAAAGAGACAAAACGAAATGACATTCGCCACACAGAAATGGCTGATAATAGAACTTTAATTCAAAAGCTGGAGAGAGAACTGGAGCTGGAAAGCTTCCCTGGAACCCCTCAGATCATACAGATGAGGTGCATTGAAGGTACAGTTCTCTGAAATACCAAAATCTTTGCCACTGATGCTTATTACTTTACAGATCCTGTACAGCCCATTTGATCTAAAAACAGCTGTAACACAGTTTGTTACACCCAATTACCCATGTGAAAGCCCACACCCACACATCAGAACTGTCATCATAGCACTTGTTAGAGAACGCACAGCCTCATAGGAATCTAGGTCTCTTCCACAGACTTTCTTTATCTGTTATAAAAACAGTGTTCTTCAGGCTTGTTTACCCCAAGAGAGCACTTTAGAATTCCACTACCTGTGTCTCACTTTTTCGTTGTGGTTGTAATCCTGTCACTACCTAACCATTCTTTTGCATGACTATCTTTGACAATAGGTATATAATCCACAGACTCCATTTGATTTTGTCTTGAGATCTTGCTTGTTGAAAGCTCCATACATTCACTGTCAGTTTTTCAGCATATTTCCACTAAGATCTGAAACTATTTATAAACTGCCCAACCTCCTGGAAAATGTTTGTTACTCCAAAGAAAATTCTAAGGTTTTAGACTATCACTTTGGCATTGGTTGCTTTGGCATTGATCCTATTTTTTTGATTCTGGGGAAAAATATTCTAAAAATTCATTTAAATAATGTCAGCTAAATTGGATATGTTATTAATATTTTGTACAATCAGGCCTCCACACCAAAACTGTAAACTCCTGGTGGGGGGGGAAGGTGAAAATGTGCATGCTATTTATTTGTTTGTCCATTTAATTACCAACATCATCATCATTCCTCCCGATGCCTAACACAGCTTCCATGCACACAGTGTGTGCACAACAGTGGTTATCTGGTACTGAACTAGATAATTCAATAGTTAAGTCTGTGCTTTTAGGAGCCAACATTTTTGCCTACACAGACAAATGAAAATGGAGTTGTTAAAATAGCTTGGTCTATGAAATACAAACTGACACTTGTCTCCCAGCTAAGAAACCTATAGATGTAGAGGTGGTGAGGAATTCTATTATTTGCTTTCTAGAACACCAGCTAATGACACTCTGACTTGTTATCAAATAGTTGTACATCTCAAGGAGCTAGGTCCCCTTGTCTTTTAAATCTTAGAGAGGTAGAACAAATCCTTATGTTTCTTCAGGTGCATTTTGGCATCAGATGCTTTCTTTCTTCACGTGTGTCCTCTTTAGTACATTAGGCCATTCATTACCCCTCACAATAGTTTGTAATATATGTACAAAAAATTAAGTTAAAAGCTATTATTGCACATTAGTCATCATTTCTGTGGTCCATTTAAAAATTTTTACTTCAAATGTTTCTTTTACAAATGTAAAATTACCCTGGTTAGGGTAACCTATGCATTAACATTTAGTAATGCTGAAAAAATTGTAGCTTTCTTTTTTTACTATTAAAATACAAATAAATCACTAGAGTTAATGGACATTGGGGAAGTTAAATACATTTTTACCTCATTATAATAATTATGTTTTCAACAGATAGATGGGGTTTATAAGACTCTACGTAGGTTGGATCCTAATTTTGAGTAGCAACATTAATGGAATATAATATGCATTTGATAATTCTTGATAAATATTATATATAAATATTTGATTATATATACTATTTGATATTATAATATAGTCTGACTATATATAGTCTTTTAATATAGTCTGACCATATATGTAGTCAGACAATTAAGTTTGAGAACTCTTCGTAGAAAAAGTGCTACATATCTCACTGCTGAATACCACTATGGTCACTTTTGAAGTACTCCCCTTGGGAAGCTATGCACTGATGCCAGTGCCTAGTCCAAACTTCAAAGCAATTTTGGAACTCTTTTTCTGTAACAGTCACCAGAGCTGTCATGATATTAACCTTAATGTCCTAAATATCACTGAAATGTTTCCTTTCAGTATTTCTTTTATCTTCATTGGGGGCCAGATCAGGGGAGTAGGTTGGATGCTGTTTGTTTACTGACCAAAAACTCCCTCACAGTACTGAGCGAGCTGGTTCATTACTGTGATGCAAGAGCTGTGTTGTTTTGCACATACCTGTCTCATTCCAAGATTTTCAGTTAAGAGTTTCCTGTTTCTCTATTGATGTTTACTTGGTCTACTATGCTTCTCACAGTCAGCTGACAATTTTGACATACAATTCAATGAATTTTTGCAATTTTTTTTTCAGTTTCTGCTCGTTCCTGGCTGACCTGACCTCTCTTCATTAGTGACACTTTCTCTCCCCTCAGAAAAAGGTTTAATTCATTTGTACACTGCCATTTTCTTCATGGCATTATCCCCATAAACTTACACTAACATGTCCCTGATTTCACTTCCACTCTTGCCAAGTTTAACAAGAAATTTAATGTTTGTTCATTGCTCTAATTCAAGCTCTAATTCATTCTCTAATTCATTCTCTAATTGTTCTAATTCAATGCTCTAATTCATTCTCTCGATGGCACACAAAACTCTCAACAATAATAATGAACACCACTCAGCAAGACACAGCTATATGTTAATATGAACACAGCTGTGAGACACTAACATACCTAAGTTATGAAACCTTACCAAGTACAGTGCTGCAAATTTAAATTGTTGGTGGCAAGTTCACTAACTTAATTGTCACAAATCCTATGTACAAATATACTTGTATATTTATACATGCACATATTTATGCTCAAGATTTTGTTGATAAAGAGTGGATTTCTCACCTGTGTCTCAATCAGATCCAGACCCCTTTGATTTGACAACACAAAGCAAATTGTTGAGAGAAATGAAACATCTCTCAGTGGTAAGCACTTACTATATGACAATGTCCTCTGATTCACCTAACAACTGTATCAGGTGGCAATTATTACCCGTAGTTTATAAATGAAGAAATTCTTACTTGCTATAGCTTTCTTGGCTAGTAAGTAAAAGAGGAAAGATACCTGACTGCCAAGACTTTACTACACCAGACTTCCAGAGGACACAACTGAGAATCACAACAAAGGCAACAGCTTACATAAAACTCTCTTACTCTCCATAGCATTCGCAAATATTTTTTGTAAGATATTTTCCTAAAAGGATAAAACTCATGTTCTCATAAATAGTATGATACTAATGTTTTTGTCACGCGCTAGCTCACAAAACCTGTTTTACCTAAAATGTGTTTAAATAACTCACCCTTGACGACAATTGCTTTAAAAAAAGAAAACAGTAGCATTGTTATGTACATACAGTATTTCAATCTTTGTGTCTTACAATGTGGTCACATCATAATAAACCTTACCAAGTATTCTTTCTCAACATATAGAATATAACAATTAGAAGAAAGCATAAATAGGGTAAACCACCTTCTCAGTTTTCCTGGAAATTTGGAGGCTCTAAAGGGGTTCCTAGGACATGGGACATTTAGTGTTAAAACTGAGAAAGTGCCAGGCAAACTGGGACAAGTTGATCACCCTGCCTATGACCTGGTCCAACCCCTTCTGAAGGAAGCCAAAGTTGCTAGAAAACACATATAGGCCAAGTGGTTAGTGACCTATGCCACTTGTACTTTTTTTATCCAGAGTCATTCCTCCTCCAGACACACATCGTACTATAATTCCTCAGACTTAATCACTAGTTTAACTGTTGACCATTTCTGTGAACCACTATAATTTTCATTGTCAGGGACCAAGTCTGTGTTCCCTTTGTACTTTCAGCACTTAGTCTGGTTCCTGACTCAGGACATGCAACTCAATGTATGTTTGTTGACTGCGACTGAAGGACTAGATTGTGTTGCATGGGGGATTGAGGTCTTTCTTCAAGTTGGAATGGGCCACAGGGCCAACAGTCAATTAGAGGTGAAAACTAGGAGCAGCAGCTGACGTCTTTACCTATTAATTTTTCCTTTACTTCCTTATGTGATGTAATAAAATCATACTGCTTTTTTAAAAAATAAAATAAAATGCATTTCAAAAAGAGCAATTATCAGGGCCTTGTGTTCCCCTGATTAGTCAGGGAAATGCCTATCAGGAGGTGAAGATCATGCCATAGGATAAATCACTACCTAGTTGTCCTGGTTGCCAGGGTTTCTGCCAACAGAGAAACTTCAGTGTGCCATATGCTCTGCCCTCATCTGCTACTCACCTGTTTCCCTCACAAATTATTTGTGAGAGAAAAAGAGGGCAATCCAGTGAATGGATTCCGATCTTTGTTTTCTTACTGTATCAATAATGGCCTCCAGTTCATATTAAAACCTGAGCTGGCAATGGAACATGCTTGAAAACGGATGTAGCATTTGAGACATGAAACTTGAGAGAAGGGAGTTTTTCTCTAGCTATGCTGCATGTCCACATATGTCAAAATGCTCATGGCTGGACGCTGTGCTTCTGAGTTACATCTTTCCCTCTTAAAAAGATGAGAGCCATGTGCCAGAACTCATTAAGAAATTATCCAGTAAGGACAATGGTTCCCAAGCAGCTTTCTTTGATCAGTAAAAATGGCATATTACACTTTCTAGAAACCTTTAAGTCAGGGTCACTGCCCAAAAATTCCAAAAGATAAAAATATTATAATTTTGAAGTTGACCCAAAAATGTTTCTTCATTTTACAGTACACTGTAATTCAAAGAATTCTATTCATTACTATTTAATTTTTCAAGTGTTTCTATACCCACTTAAAAACAACCCCTTTTATCCCCCTCCCACTTGAAACTCACAGAGTATCCCTGATCTACAACTTGAAACTATGCCCTGGAATTATTTTATTTTAGTGCAAAAGTAGATGTCCAGGGATTAGTAGGCTGCCACGTGTTACTTGATGGCACACAACCACACAAATGGCGCTGTGCATGCAGCTTCCTCACTCCTGACTCTCCCTCCATTTCCATTCCATAGTTTAAAATAAGAGTGAGTAAAAAAACCTACAGAGACAAAAAACCCATCACCAAAGCATAGTCTAGGCTGAAAGTCTGCTAGGTAGGAAGGGCACCTTTCTTTCCTAAAGAGAGGCTCTGAGAGGTTTGTGTGTCTTTTCTCTGTATAGATGAGAGATATTTTTAGCATCAGTTTGCAGGGCCACTTTCTTCTGCTCTGGCTACTGTCCTTACAAACCCCCAAACCATAGGACCTCTAATGATAATCCAGCTGAGCTTAATACCAAATACAATCCTCACAGCACCATTCAATCTTTAAGGCATAAAATAGAGAAACAAACTCTATAACAGGCACGCTTCACCTTATCATACTTTGCTTTATTGTGCTTCACAGAGACTGTGTTTTTATAGCGATCAAAGGTTTGTGACAACCGTTCTTCAAGCAAGTCTATTGGTGCTAACTATATAACAGCTTGTACTCACTTCATGTCTCTGTACTACACTTTGGTAATTCTCGAAATATTTCAAATGTTTTCATTGTTCCTATGCCTATAACAGTGATCTGAGATCAGTGATCTTTAACAGCACTATTGTCATTGTTCTGAGGCACCATGAACCACACCCAGATAAGACAATAAACTTAATTGATAAATGTGTGTGTTCTGACTGCTCCACTGACCAGCAGTTCCCCCATCCTTCATCCTTTCTTTGGGTCCCCTATTTTCTGAGACACAACAATAGGCCAATTAATAATCAAAATTAGGCCAATGAATAATCCTACTATGACCTCCAAGTGTTCAAGGGAAAGGAAGAGCAGCATGTCTTTCACTTTAAATCAAAACCGGAAATGATTAAGCTTAGTAAGGAAGGTACATTGGAAGTTGAGACAGAACAAAGCTAGGCCTCTTGTGCCAAATGATCAGCCAAGTTGTGAATGCAAAGGAAAAGCTCTCGAAGGAAATGAAATGTGCTACTCCAGTGAACATACAAATGATAAAAAGGCAAAACAGTCTTATTGTTAATATTGAGGGAGTTTAGTGGTTCAAATGGATGAGCTGATGAGCCACATCACCCCTTAAGCTAAACCCTAAGCCAGAGCAAGACCCTAACTCTATAAACTCTGTGAAGGCTGAGAGAGGTGAGGAGAAGGCAGAAGAGAAATCTGAAGTGAACAGAGTTTGGTTCACAGGTTTAAGGAAAGAAATCAACTCCAAAGCATAAAAACACAAATTGAAGCAAATGGTAATATAAAAGCCACAGCAAGTTTCCCAGAAGATCTAGCTAAGATAAATGATGAAAGTAGATACACTAAACCACAGAGTTTCAATGTAGATGAAACAGCTTTCCATTGGGAGAGCACACCATCTAAGACTTTCATAGCTAGAGGAGACAGGTCAATGCCTGGCTTCAAAGCTTCAAAGGACAGGCTGGCTCTTCTGTTTGGGGCTATTACAAATGGTGACTTTAAGTTGATGCCAATGCTCCTTTACCATTCTAAATATCCTAGGGTTCCTGAGAATTCTGCTAAATCTACTATACCCATGCTTTATAAATGAAATAATGAAGCCTAGATGACAGCACATCTATTTAAAGTATGATTAACTGAATATTTAAAACCCACTGTTGAGAACTACTTTTCAGGAGAAAAAAAAATCCTTTCTGCTCCCTGACAATGCACTAGTCACCCACCCAAGGGCTCTGATGGCAATGTAAAAGGTTAATGCTATTCTCATGCCTGCTAATACAGCATCCATTCTGCAGCCCGTGGATCTAGATGTAATTTTGACTCTCGAGTCTTATTATTTAAGAAATACATTTCATAAGGCTATAGCTGCCATAGATATTGACTACTATGATGGATCTGAGCAAAGCAAATTGAAAGCTTTCTGAAAAGGATTCATCATTCTAAATGCCTTTAAGAACATTCACGATTCATGGGAGGAGATAAAAATATCAACATTAACAGGAGTTTGGAAGAAGTTGATTCCAGTTCTCTTGGATGACTTTGAGGAGTTTAAGACTACAGTAAAAGAACTACCTATAGACGTGGTGATGAAAATAGCAAAAGAACTCGAATTAAAGTGGAGCCTGAAGATGGGGCTGCACTGCTGCAATGTTATGATAAAATTTAAACACATGATGAGCTTCTTTTTATGGAAAAGCAAAGAAAGTGGTCTCTTGAGATGGTAACTACTCTTGGTAAGGAAGCTGTGAACACTGTCAAAATGACAATAGAGAATTTAGAATATTATACAAACCGAGTGAGTAAAACAGCAACAGGGCCTGGGCAGCTTGCCTCTAAATTGGAAAGAACTTCTACTGCAGGTAAAACGCTGTCAGACAGCATCACAGGCCACCGAGAAATCTTTGTCAAAAGAGGAGTGAACTGACGTGGCAAACATCTTTGTTGTCTTATTATATAAGAAATTGCTACAGCCATTCCAACTTCAGCAACCATCACCCTGATTAGTCAGCAGCCATCGACAGCAAGGCAAGACCTTCCACCAGCAAAAAGCCTGCAACTAACTGAGGCCTTATATGACTGTTAGCTTTTTTTTAGCAATAAAGTATTTTTAATTAAGGAATACATGTTGCTTTTTTAGACAATGATGTTACTACAAACTTAATAGACTACAATATAGTGTAAACATAACTTTTCATATGCAGGGAGAAACCAAAAAAATTGCGTGACTTCCTTTACTTTGATATTTGCTTTTTTGGGGTAGCCTGGAACTGAACCCACAATACCTCCTAAATAGGTCCCTTTGTTGGTGCCCATATTAGTTTTACTTGAAGAGACTCATGCCCACTTCCACCTCCAAGACATCACTCTTACCCACCTGCACCACCACTGAGAACCACTGTTCCAGAGCTACAGCCCTTCCCTGGTGCCATCATCAGCCATGGCCAGGATCCCACCAACTAACCTGCCATTTCAGCTACAAGATTTCCATGTTTGAAACATGCACAGTCTGTGATCAGTATTTTAACCTGCAGAAACTTACTCTACCAAAACTTGCACAAGTCAAACACATGCAAATGGCATTGTGAAATTTTACCAGTGTTCACAATCATGAAAAGGAGAAAATAAACCAAATAATAAACTGATTAAATAAATTAAGGTATCAAAGCATTAGAATTCTATTCAGTTAGATCTATACATGCTGACATAATAAAGACACAACTAACTCATTTTTTCACTGGTTTTGACTGTCTCTGGAAGGCTTTTAGCCATCATTACTACATAGGAGCTGGGCCTAGTAAAGAGATCTTGGGGTTAGGTCGATAAACACTTTCATAAGAACACTTAGAAGGTTTTGTTACATCAAAACAACAAGATTTATAGGAGAATTTCCTAGCCTGTATAGAAGAGCACCCTGGGATGATGCAAATTTACTACAGTTATGCCAGGACATTACTTACCTCAAAGTGGCCACGCAGGATCCAAAGCCCCAGGACCTGCTGTGTCACCAACAGTGAGCAGCCTCTTCTTTTCACTCCACAGTACTGTACAAATGCCAACAATTCCATGTGTGCCGAACCAGAAAAGGTTTATGAAGTGGTAAATTTTAGGAATCTCAAAGATTACCTGGTATGGGTATCACTGATTATCTCTAAGGCTAATTTCCAAAGCAAAGGAAACAAAATATTGCTGGTTACTACAGCATCCTAAGCAAGGAATATAGATACCTTAAAGTCACTTTGAAATGCTAAGTGAAAGAAACCAGACACAAAAAATTCTATGATACATGATTCCATTAACCTCAAGTGTCCAGGAAAGACAAATCTATAGAAACAGAAAGCAGATTTGTGGCTGCCTGGGGCTGAGGGCAGGAACACAAATTGATGGCAAATGGGCATGAGGAATATTTTCAAATAATAGAAATGTTCTGAAATTGGATTGTGGTCATTATTACACAGGTCTATAAATTTATTAAAAATTATTGGATTGTGCACTTTTAAAATGGATAAATTTAATAATGTATAAATTATATCTCAACAAAACTCAAGAAATACTTTAAAGTAATATTAAACAATTTATAATTTTAGGCATATTATTTAAATTTCTAAACAACAAAAATATATCCATGCTAATAACAAGTTGTAGATATTTATATCCTTTTGTTAATCTTTTTAAAGTTGTTGTATTTTAAAGAACAAAAAGAGTGTATTTAGTCATGAATATGCACAAAAAATGACTAGAAGGAAAGATAAGGAATGTCATTTTTAGTGGGCAAGATTGGAGTTTCCTTACAGGGAAATTTTTACTTCTTACCTTATGCATTTTTATACTTTTAGATATTTATTGTTATAGGCAAATATTCCCTTTGTTCAGAAATACACTAATTATTCTTAATATCTATTTTCTCCTTTTGTTCTTATATAGGTTTATCACCAAAATTCTCAGAATATAAAGTATTCATAATGAAATATTTCAATTCTGGAATAAAAAGTAATACGTTCCTTTTGGAAAGAAGTTTGGAGATCACTTAGGGATCTAAAAATAGACCTGCCATTCAGTCCTGAAATTCCTCTACTAGGTATATATCCAAAAGACCAAAAATCACTTTATGACAAAGGTACTTGCACCAGAATGTTTATTGCAGCCCAATTCATAATTGCTAAGTCATGGAAGAAGCCCAAGTGCCCATCGACCCCCAAATGGATTAATTGTGGTATATGTATACCATGGAATATTATGAAGCCTTAAAAAAAAAATACAGACTTTACCTCTTTCATGTTTACATGGATGGAGCTGGAACATATTCTTCTTAGCAAAGTATCTCAAGAAAGGAAGAAAAAGTATCCAATGTACTCAGCCCTACTATGAAACCAATTTATAAGCACCCACACGTCCATATGAAAGCTATAATTCAACTACAGCCCAAAATGAAGGGAAAAGAGGAGGGGGAGGGGAAGGAAGAGGGGAGGATAGGTGGAGGAAGGGTAATTAGTAGGCCCACACCTATGTTGCATTTTACAAGGGTACATGTTAAATCTACTAAGTGTACAATATAAATGTCTTAACACAATAACTAAGAAAATGAGGTGAAGGCTATGTTAACCAGTTTGATGAAAGTATTTCAAATTGTATATAAAACCAGCACATTGTACCCCATAATTGCATTAATGTACACAGCTATGATTTAATTTTTTAAAAAGTAAAAGTAATTGCTGGTTCTGAAAAAATATTATTAAGAATTGAAGATACACTTCTCTTGACAAATGTACTAGAATAGCATTTCACAGAGTATGTGCGCCTTCTATTGATAATATTGAGATAATTTTAGATAAGGGGCTGGCAAACTTTTTCTTAAAAAGCCAAATTATAAATATGGTAGTCTTTGCAGGCTCTATTAACTCTATCTCAACAAGTCTGCTATTACAGCTTAAAAACTGCCACACAGAATACATAAAAGAATGGCCTGTAGCCAGGCATTGGGGCAGATGGCTGTAATCCCAGCTACTTGGGAGCCTGAGGCAAGAGAATCACTTAAGCCCAAGAGTTTGAGGTTGCTGTGAGCTGTTACGCCACAACACTCTACCAAGGGTGACATAGTGAGACTCTGTCTCAAAAAAAAAGAATGGTCTGAATACGTTTGCCAACTCATGTATTAGGTGGTGAAATGAATAATTTTTTATTTTAAGATTTATTTGAATATATATTAGAGAAATATAACTAGCACATCAAGCCCTTGATTTGACTTCATAACTATTACTGCTTAGGAGGAAGCTAAATTTATGTACATTTTTTTAAAGGGTGGAGATTTAAAGAAAAATATTAAGTTATAGACTAGAAATTACTTGGGTATGATAAAAATAACGATTAAGATATTTGCAAATGACAAGCATTTGGGAAAACTGCTCTTGAACACAAATAACAAACAGCTTATTACTAACAATAAACCAGGGAATGAAGAAAATCTCCCCAAACTAGGTAACTCTTTGCAGTTACCCAGTTCAGTTCTTTTCCTAGTTTGCCTAATTTGAGGCAAAGCTCCTTTAAAGAAATATTAAAATGTGGACTAAAATTCTCCAAAGGGAATAGTCTCTGATATTTATGGGATCATGGAAGCTGCAGACCTGCTCCCCAGGAAAAAAAATATATATATACGTAGAAACTGTGCTCCCTAAGGCACATCCAAATTCAGAAACCTTATGCCAACAGATCTGAGATCGTGCAAAACAAGATCAAAACACTCCAAGAAGATCTAGAAAAGAGAAGAAAAGAAATTCTAGAAAATCCCCTGTGGACGGGCCTAGATTGTTTTTCACCCTACCTTCTTCCCCTGCTACCCTTATTTACCCTTCACCTTTGGGCCCTGTATCCCAAAAAAAAAAGGTTAGAGGCAGTTAAATCAGGTCGAGGTCCAATATCACTGGCTCATTAACCAAGAATCTA
>CAUYPK010074782.1:0-15305 GCA_963574355.1 Loris lydekkerianus
ATTGGCCTCTTTTGTCTATAGGCTGATAATCCCCTGAGGGCCAGGTGCATCTTAGGCTCAGTAGAGTAGTCTTTTGGATCAACCCCATCCTGGGAGTTTCCCAGCTCTGGGAGTGCGTTTTCTAGTCCCCATGCTCCACCCAAGCCAGTACCGCCTCTGGCAAACCCTTTACTCATGGAGCCTGTGTTTCAGTCCCAGGTATGATTTGTAGTGGTTGCCATCTGAGAAGATGCCCGCATCATCTGATTGCCCAGGGAAACAGGAGGAGAGGAATGGCTATGGGATATCTGGGAGTAGGCCTTGTTATTGCTAAAGACGCTGCTGCTCTGCTCCTCAGGGCAACACTGCTCCTTCGTGATTCCTTCATAGCCAACTGTTGTCTCCTCACTCCTGTGCTGTAGAATTGGCACTGTCCAGCTGCAGTCCAGGTCCTGTCTACACCTCTGGAGCAGTCACCCCAGAATCTGGACTCCTGGGGGGCAGTCCTCCAGACCTCAGAATGAGAGTGGAAAGGAGTGCTTGGAGCTCAGGGTTTCGGGTTGGAACAGGTTGAGCTCATTGACAGAAAATGAGTAAATAGACAGATACAAAAGCTACCAGACACATTAGCCCATAAATACAGAAACAGACGGAGTTATGTAGACATACAGACAACACCCACAACACCAGCAACATAAAAACAACTGCTATAAAAATAGTGATAGTTGTAAAGTAATTTTAAAAGAAAGATTAAAAAGTGGTGTTTGTAGAAATGTTAAAAGAGAAGAAAGGAGAAATTAAAATTAGAAGGGATAGAAATAAAAAATATATATCTACTTAAAAAGTAATAATAAAAAATTAACAAAAGCTCCTTCAGGTAAATGGTGAGGAAAAAAAAGAGCAGGAAAAAAAAAAAAAAACACACACACACACACACACAAAACAAAAAAAAAAAAAGAAAAAAGAAAAAAATAAACAAAGAGAAAGGCACCGTCTATAAAAAAGTTGTTCTTGTATGTAGAAATATACTTTTATATATATGATGTAAGCTTCAGCTTTCATAGGAATATAATCAAACTGCTATATACTTTCCGGACACCAGGTGGCGCTGTGTGCAGCTCCTAGGCTTATGCCTGATTCACAGTTTATACTGTTACCATGGTAACCGCCTTCCATGGCCTATCGCCATTTTGGCATTTCTGTAAAAGTTTGTCACCCAAGTAATGTGTAACCTCAGCTATTTTGCTCCAGACAGCACTTGTGACCGACCTTCCCACTAGTTTAGGAGTCCATGCTTCCCCAATCTTTCAACTCTGCTCCCAGGTTCTCCTGCTTGCTGGTGACTATAATCAGCTGTGGGGAGGTTGCTGCTTTGTTCGCTGCTGGGCGGGAGCTGGCTTGTGTGGCTTGCACCGCTGGCACTGCTGTTGCAGTGGGAGCCGGTTCGCGCGGTGGGCAGACTCGGGGACCTTATTCTGAGTTTTATAATTCAAAATTTCCCTTTTTGATCAGGACTAGCCAGTTAGCAGCGCAGCCTGAACTGCCAACCCCCTCCAGCCTTCCCCAGCAGGAATGTTGTGGTTCGACTCAATCCCTGCTGGTCTGGGAAAGGGCGCCTGACCGTAGTTCAAAATGTCTGTTTCCCTGGCACGCTCTCTTCCACTGTCCAGCAGATTGCCTGGTTCCCCGTGGTTTTGAGCGGCTCTCCTTTTGGATGCCCTCTCAGATTAGGATTAAATTTCTATTAATTTGATTTTATCAGCATTTGTAAGCTGCTGTCCTCTGAAAGGGAGGGGCCTGCCGGCCTCTAGGCCAGGCAGGGAAGAATCTCCACGGCAGAGTCTGTAGTTCCCAATTACCTCCTAGATGTAGCCGTTCGCCACCTCACTGTGCATCTCCAGCTGAGCAATAGTCCACCTCTTTTATATTTTCATAGTGCATCTCACATATTTTCATGTTATTTCTCAAAGAAGGCATGGAAATAAGGTAAATAGTATTATTTCCATTTAATGTATTTATGAAGAAGTCTCTGGAGTATATGCTGCCTTAGTGACTCTACATTGGATACATAGTGAATTAGTGGCCAAATTCAGCAGATAGCAGTACTACCACCAATGATTTATTTATTGGGCACCTATTATAAGCCATAAAATCAAATGAGGTACTTCACTTGTTTAATAATATTTAATCCTCAGAACAACACCATGGGGTAGGTAGATATTATTACCATTATGTAGACAAGAAAACTGAAACTTAGAAAATCTAATCACTTCGTTATAAGTCATGGGTTAATATCAGGCAACAGGTTTATCTAATTTTGAAGCTTTGTAATTTAGAAAAATTGTTACATAGAAGACAGTTAATACATTGGCATTAGATTAAACTAAGTTGTAAGAGAACTGTAATATGTATTTGTACAAACTTCATTCTTATACTTCAGTGCTCCTTCTAATATATCACTTTTTGGGTAATACTCTCTATATTTATACTCTATATATTGTTGAAAAAAATTGTGCATACCTAATGATTGTACATATGTATGTGGTAATACTTTGATACATGCCTATAATGTGTAATCATCCAATCTGTATATTTAGAATATATCCATCACCTCAAACATTTATCATTTCTTTGTGTTGGATACATATCAGATCTTCTATTCTAGCTAGTTTGAAATATACAGTAAATTATAGTTAACTATAGTAACCCTACTTTTCCTTTGAAGACTAGAGCTTATTTTTTCTGTGTAACACTTATTAATCAACCTCTCTTTATCCCTCTCCCCATTGTTCCTAGCCTTTGGAAACCATTGTTCTATTCTCTGTGAAATCAACTTTTTAAACTCCCACCTTTGAGTAAGAACATGCAACATGTACTTGCCTGGCTTATTTTACTTAACATAATAATGTCCAGTTGCATACATGTTGCTGCAAATGATGAAGTTTCATTCTTTTCATGGCCAAATAGTATTTCATAGTGATATATACCATATTCTTTCTATCTGTTCTTCTATTGATGGACATTTAGGTGAATTCCATATCTCACCTGTTTTGAAAAGTGCTTCAATAAACATGGGGGTGAAGTTATCTTTTTGACATACTGGTTTCCTTTGTTTTGAATAAATACCTCATAATGGTATTTTATTGATGGATTATATAGTAGTAGTACTTTTAATTTTTTGAGAAACTTCCATGCTATTTTTCATAATAGTTGTACTAATTTACATTGCCACTAATCGTGTGCAGGAGTTCCGTTTTTTCACATCATCACTGGTATTTTTTCTTTTTGATGATAGCTATTCTAACTGGGGTTAGATGATATCTCATTATGTTTCTGATTAGAATTTTTCTGATGATTAGTGATAAGGCGCATTTTGAGCATTTTTTTGTACATCTTTTGGCCATTTTTCTTGTTTTCTTTTTCTTTCTTTTCTTTTCTCCCCCCCGCCATTTTATTGAGACAGAGTCTCAAGCTGTTGCCCTGGGTAGAGTGCCATGGCATCATAGCTTACAGCCACTTCCAAATTTTTTTGACTGAACTGATCCTCTTGCCTCAGTTTTTCTATTTTTAGTAGAGACAGGGTCTTTCTTTTGCTCAGGCTAGTCTCAAACTCATGAGCTCAAGCAATCCACTCTCCTCAGCCTTCCAGAATACTAGGATTACAGGTGTGAGCCGCTACATCTGGCCTTCTTTTGGCCATTTGTATGTTTTCTCTTGAGAAATGTCTATTCATATCCTGAAGGTTGTTTTTGCAGTTTGTTGACTGTTTCCTTTCCTGTGCAGAGGCAGTCTTTTAGTTTAATATAGTTCCACTTTTCTATTTTTGTTTTTGTTGTACGTGCTTTCCAAGTTTTACCCATAAAGTCTTTGCCTGGCACAATGTCCTGAAATATTTCCCCCATGATTTTATGGGAAAGAAATCCTTACAACTATGTCAAGAATAAGTTTGTAAAACAGCTGGTGAGAGAAAGCAGGCCAGAAACAAAACTGTATGATCCAGCAAACACCGCACCCCCATGCTTCAAGGCCAGTGTTTCTGGGAAACAACAGAACAGTTGTCAGTTGTTGGCTTGGAACGAATCAAGGGAGTAATTATTTGCCATTAGTTAAAAATAGGCCCTCTACAGAAGAGGATGAGTCCCTCTCGAGGCCTCCTCCCACATTCATCCCTAGTCGATAGGGATAATAAAAGCTTCTTGAAACTATGTGAAAGCTGAGCTGATTTCTGGTCAGACTCCACTCTGCTCTTTTTCTCTCTTTTCCTGATAAAACCTTCTCTTCTTCTTAGGGACCCATCTCCTGATTCTCCCACTGTACCCCTCAATTTTCTCCTGGTCATTTTACAGTTTGGGGCCTTGTGTTTTAAGTTCTTCATTGATTTTGAGTTGATTTTTATGTATAGTGAGACATAAGGGTCCAGTTTCATTCTTATGCATATAGATATTCAATTATTTCCACGACCAATATGTGTTCTTGGTACCTTTGAAGAGAATCATTTGTCTGTAAATAGATGAATTAATTTCTGGGTTTTCTATTCTGTTCCATTGGTCTAGGTGTATGTTTTTATACAAATACCATTCTGATTTTTGTTGCTACAGTTTTGTAGTATATTTTGAAGTATGGTATTGTCATACCTGTAGTTATGTTCTTTTTGGTCAGTATTGGTTTGGTTATTCTGGGTCTTTTGGGGTTCCCTACAAATTTTATGATTGCTTTTTCTATTTATGTGAAGAATACCACTGGTATTTAATAATTTGATAAGGATTGCAATGAATATATAGATTGCTTCAGGAAGTATGGTCATTATACCAATGTTAATTCTTCTATTCCATGTGCATGTGATATGTGGCTCATTATGAAAGTTTTGAGATACACAAAAATTGAATAAATGAAGCCCTCCCAGCAACACTGGTAAGTCAGGCAAGCTGCACTTGAATCAGAAAAGACATTATTGACTATGTTTCTGAAAAGTGAAATAATGGACCATAACATAGTCTGTCTCTAAATTTTCATAGCTTTTCACATATATATCACATTTTATTTATCCATTTATGTCTAGGTGAACACATAGTTTGATTCCATATATTGGATATTTTGAATACTGCTGCAGTGAACATGGGGGTGCAGATGTCTCTTCAGTGTTCTGATTTCATTTCCTTTGGTTATTATACCTAGTAGTAGATTGCTGAATCTGTATTGCTGGTGGCTCTATTTTTAGTTTGTTGGGGGAACATTCACAGAGTTTTCTGTAATGGTTGAATAATTTACATTCCTACCAAAATGCTTAAGATTTTGAATTTCATCAAATAACTATTTGTTATTGTTTGTCTTTTTGACTATAGCTGTTTTTTGATCATAAAGAAAAGAATGAAAAAAAAAAAACAAAACCTAAAAACCTTTACACTTTAACTTTATTTCCCCTATTTTGACTTTTGATTTCTCCATATATTTTTATATTGTCTATTGCTAATAAGTGTTGTGGTTGTATTCTTAATAGTTTTGAGAAGTCTGCTGCTAGATATATCAGAGGTCCTTCCGATGCTGTTTGCTTCTTTTCTCTTGTTGCTTTTATGATCCTCTCTCTCCTTGACTTTTAAGATTTAATTATATTCCTTGGGGTAGTCTTATTTAGGTTAAATCTGCATGGTGATCTCATATCTGGATTTTTATTCTTTTATTTTTATTTTTTTGAGACAGAGTCTTACTATGTCATCCTCAGTAGAGTGCTGTGGTGTCACAGCTTGGCGTCACAGCTCACGGCAACCTCAAACTCTTGGGCTCAAGTGATTCTCTTGCCTCAGCCTCCCAAGTAGCTGGGACTATAGGCACCTGCCACAATGCCTGGCTTTTTTTTTTTTTTTTTTGGTCGTGGTTGTCGTTGTTTGGCAGGCCTGGGCTGGGTTCAAACCTGCCAGCTCTGGTGTATGTGGCTGGCGCCCTAGCCACTAAGCTACAGGCACTAAGCCTGTACCTGGATTTTTAGGTTTAGAAAGTTTTCTGTAATTACTTTTTTAAGAAAACATACCCACCACTTTTTTTTCTTGTAGTCCTTTTGCAGACTAACAACTCTTTTATTTCAGGTTAATGTGAGGGTACAAACAACTAGGTTACAATGTTTGCATTTGTCAGGTAGTGTCCCCCTTGTAGTTGTAACACACACCAAAGAGGTGTCCTATGTACCCTTGCATTGTGCCCATTAAGTGGGAGCCCACAAATCCCTATCCTTTCTCCCTTCTACCCCCGTCTATCACCACTCCTGCTCCCCCACAACTTGAATTGAGTTTTTCTTTTGTGTAGACATGTATTAGATAGTCTACTGGCTTCATAGTAAGTACATTGGATATTTGCTTTTCCATTCTTGTGATTCTTTACTAAGAAGAATGTGCTTCAACTCCATCCTGGTTAATACAAAAGATGTAAACTCCCCATCTTTTTTAATGGCTGAATAGTATTCCATGGTATACATATATCACAGTTGGTTAATCCATTCCTGGGTTGGTGGGCATTTAGGTTGTTTCCACATTTTGGGGGTTGTAAATTGAACTGCGGTAAACATTGTAGAGCAAATGTCTTTTTTTAAAATTATTTTTTATTAAATCATAACTTTGTACATTGATGCATTTATAGGGTTCTGGGTACTGCTTCAATATACAATGTGAAATGTTTACATTGATCTGATTAACACATCCATCACAATAATACTCATTTCTTAATAGTTTTGAAATGTACCACTGCATCATGTACATTAGGTGAGGTCCCCCCTACTACCCTCCTTCCTCCTATATCCCCTTTCCCCTCCCCTCTCTCTCCTCTTTCCTTCTACTTTCTGGACTATAGTTATGTTTTGCCATTCATATGAATGTGTAGGGGATTATATATTGATTTCATAGTAGTATTGAGTACATTGGATTCTTTTTTCCCCATTCTTGAGATACTTTACTAAGAAGAATATGTTCCAGGTAAACATAAAAGATGTGAAATCTCTATCCTCTTTTTTTTATGGCTGCATAGCATTCCATAGTGTACATATACCACAATTTTTAATCCATTCATGGGTCACGGGGCATTTGGGCTGTTCCCATGTCTTGGCTATTATGAATTGGGCTGCAATAAACATTCTGGTGCAAATGTCTTTGTTGTAAAATAATTTTTGATCATCTGAGTATATACTTAGTAGAGGAATTGCAGGATCAAACAGTAGGTCTAATTTTAGTTCCTTGAGTGTTCTCTAAACTTCTTTCTTAAAAGGTGGTATTAGCTTGCATTGCCACCACCAGTGTAGAAGTGTTTCCTTCTCTCCACATCCATGCCAACATCTGTAGTTTTGGGATTTTGTGATGTGGGCTAATCTTACTGGAGTTAGATGATATCTCAAAGTGGTTTTGTTTGCATTTATCTGATGATTAAGGATGATGAGCATTTTTTCATGTGTTTGTAGGCCATGCTCCTGTCTTCATCAGAGAAGTTTCTGTTCAAGTATCTTGCCCACGTAGAAATGGGGTTATTTATTCTTTTATTATTGATTAGTTTGAGGTCTCTGTAGATTCTAATTATCAGACATTTGTTGGAAGCATAGCCTGCAAAAATCTTCTCCCATTCTGAAGGTTGTCTGTATGCTTTACTTAACTGTGCTCTTGGCTGTGCAAAAGCTTTTTAGTTTGATCAGATCCCAGTGATGTATTTTTGGTGTTGCTTCAATTGCTGGGGGGGGGGGGTCCTCCTTCATAAAATAGTCTCCCAGGCCGATTTCATCAAGTGTTTTCCCTGCACTTTCTTTTAGTATTTTTATAGTTTCATGTCATAAGTTTAAATTTTTTATCCAGTGAGAATCAATTTTTGTTAATGGTTAAAGGTGTGGATCCAGTTTCAGTCTACTACAGGTCGGCATCCAGTTTACCCAGAACCATTTGTTAAATAGGGAATCTTTTCCCCACTGAATATTTTTGATAGGCTTGTCAAAGACCAAATGACGATAAACAGCTGGGTTCATCTCTTGGTTCTCTATTCTGTTACATAAATGTACCTCTTTGTTTTTATGCCAGTACCATGCTGTTTTGATCACTGTAGATTTATACTATAGCCTGAGGTCTGGTAATGTGATGCCTCCTGATTTGTTCTTATTTCTGAGTAATGTATTTGCTATTCGAGGTTTTTTTCTGATTCCATATAAAACTAAGTACTTTTTTTTTTCAAATTCTTTAAAGTATGACAATGGTGCTTTAATAGGAATTGCATTTAATCTGTAGATTGCTTTGTGTAGTATAGACATTTTGACAATGTTGATTCTTCCCAGCCATGAGCATGGTATGTTTTTCCATTTGTTAACATCTTCAGCTACTTCTTTTCTCAGAGTTTCATAGTTCTCTTTATAGAGATCTTTCATGTCCTTTGTTAGGTAAATTCCCAGATATTTCATCTCCTTTGACACTATTGTAAAAGGAATAGAGTCCTTAATTGTTTTTCAGCTTGAGTATTGTTGGCGTATATAAAAGCTACTAACTTGTAAGTATTGATTTTATATCCTGAACCACTGCTGTATTTCTTGATCACTTCTAAGAGTTTTGAAGTTGAGTCCCTGGGATTTTCCAGGTATAGGATCATATCATCAGCGAAGAATGAAGGTTTGATCTTCTCTGACTCTATTTGGATATCATTGATCGCCTTCTTTTGCCTGATTGCAATGGCTAAGACTTCCATTACTATGTTGAATAGCGGTGGAGACAGTGGGCATCCTTGCCTCATTCCTGATCTGAGTGGAAATGTTTTCAATTTTACACCATTCAATATGATATTGCCTGTGAGTTTGTTGTAGATGGCCTCTATTAGTTTAAGAAATGTCCCTTTTATGATTATTTTCTTAAGAATTCTGATCATGAAAGGATGCTGGGTATTATCAAAGGCTTTTTCTGCATCAATTGAGAGAATCATATGTTCTTTGTTTTTTATTTTATTGATGTGATGTATTATATTTATAGATTTGTGTATGTTAACCCAACCCTGTGACCTTGGAATAAAACCAACTTGATCATGGTGTATAATTTTTTTTGATGTGTTGTTGAATTCTGTTTGCTAAGATATTACTGAATATTTTTGCATCATCAATATTCATTAATGACATTGGTCTAATTTTCTTTGTTGGATCCTTTCCTGGTTTGGGTATCAGGGTGATATTTGCTTCATAGAATGTGTTGGGTAGTATTTCTTCTTTTTCTATGCTTTGGAAAAGGTTGTATAATATAGGTACTGGTTCCTCTTGAATGGTTCAATAGAATTCAGATGTGAAGCCATCTGGTGCTGGACTTTTCTTTTTAGGGGGATTTAGTATTGTTGATGCTATTTCAATGGTTGATATAGGTCTATTCTCTATTTCTAATTCTTTCTGGTTGAGTCTAGGAAGGTGGCATGCTTCCAGGTATTGGTCCATTTTCTTCAGATTTTCTATTTCTGGGAATAGAAATTTTGTAGTAATCATTGAGGATTTTTGAATTTCTGAAGTGTCTGTTGTTATTTCTCCTTTATCATTTCTGATAGACAGGGTTAGAGATTTTACTTTTTTATTTCTGGTTAGGTTGGCCATAGGTTTATAAATTTTGTTAATCTTTTCAAAAAACCAACTTTTTGTTTCATTGATCTTCTGAATAATTCTTTTGTTTTCAATTTCATTTTATTCTGCCCTAATTTTGGTTAGTTTTTTTTTTCTTCTGCTGGGTTTTTGTTTGGAATGTTTTTCCTTTTCCAGTTGCTTGAGATGATCCATTAAGTTGTTGGCTTCCTCTCTTTCTGTTTTCTTGGTGAAGGCTTCCAATGCTATAAATTTCCCTGTTAGGACTGCCTTTACAGTATCCCACAGTTTTTGACAATTTGTGTCTTCATTATCATTTTGTTCCAAATTTTGGTGATTTCCTTCTTAATTTCATCTTTGAGCTATCATTCAGCCTAAGATTATTTAGCTTCAACCTCCAGATCTGAGAGTGGGGGCGAAGGAGAGTGCTGGGGCTCAGAGCTGTAGGTATTGAGAACACACAGTACCACACAGTTTTATGCCTGGCCGCACCACTGCCAGAAGACAGCCGCCGCTCTGGAGCAGTTCCCTTGTAGCCAACCATCCTCTTCTCACTTCTGCGCCCCAGAGACAGTGCAGCTCAGGCACTGTCCACACCCCACAAGAAATCACCCAAGAATCCCAGACCCCCAAGTGAGAGTGGGGGGGAGTTCTGGGAGCTCAGCGCTGGAAACGGGGAAGCTATAGTTTCACTCAGTTTTATGCCTGGCCGTATTGCTGCCCAAGGAGGGCTGCTGCACCGCGCTGAAAGGGACGTGCCACTGAGGTCTGACTCCCCCTCATCCAAGTGCCCTCTCCTTGCTTGTGTGCCTCAGAGTCAGCACTGACCAGTCGCAGCTTGGGCACTATCCACACCCCTCAAGAAATCACTCAAGAATCCGAACTCCTGGGGGAGAGGCCTCCAGACCTCAGTGTGAGTGGAGGGGAGTGCTGGGAGTTCAGGGTTGCCAGCAAAGGATATTTAAAGTTTTATACAGTTTTATGCCTGGCAGGAGAATGCCATGGCACCCTAGTAGGGGAGGTAGGTCCAGTTTTTAGAAGGTCTCTCCCATGAAGTGTAGTGGGAGGGCCTTTAATTTCTGCCTGTTTGTTTGTTTGTGGGGCTCGAGCCCCACATGGGGGAGGGTCTCATGGGAGATGGGGGACTCCCGTCCACTTGGTGATGGATTTTGTACCTTTTGTTTGCATCCTTGTGGTTGCAGCTCACCTCAGTGGTGTTGATGTGCGTTCTTCAACCTTCTCTCTTGGTGCAGCTCAAATCCACCAGGTTACGTACTAAATTTTTGTCTCTTAACTCTCCTTCTAGATGGGAGCCTCTGTGGAAAGCTGGTTTCAGTCCGCCATCTTGTCTCCTGCCCTGAATTCATTAATTTCTTGAGACAACTTTAGAACTACTCTTTGGAATTCAATTTCTTTCTTTTTTTTTTTTTAAATTAAATCATAGCTGTGTACATTAATGCAATCACGGGGCACCATACACTGGTTTTATAGACCACAGGTGTAATCCCACCAATAACCCTTTCTCCGCCTCTCTCCCCCTTCCCTCCTCTCCCTTTCCCCAAACCAGGAAAAGACCCAACAAGAAAAGAAAATTATAGACCAATCCTGTGGTGCATCTTACAAGGGTATTTGTGAAACTTAGTAAATGTGGAATATAAACGTCTTAGCACAATAACTAGGAAAATGCCAGGAAGGCTATGTTAACCAGTGTGATGATGAAAATGTGTCAAACAGTCTATGAAACTAGTGTATGGTGCCCCATGATCACATTAATGTACACAGCTATGACTTAATTAAAAAAAAAAGGAGGAAAATTATAGACCAATATCACTAATGAATATAGATGCAGAAATATTCATGAAGATCCTAACAAACAGAATCCAGCAACACATCAAAAAAATTATACATCGTGACCAAGTCGGTTTTATCCCATGGAATTCAATTTCTATCTTTTCTTCCATTCTATTCATCTTATTTGCAGTCCATATTCTGAATTCAATTTCTGACATTGCTGCCATTTGTGTATGCTTGGCGTCTTCAGTTGTATATCCTTTGTCATTTCTTGGGGTTGGGGGGTGATCTATTTTGGTTATTCATATTGCCAGAGTTCTTCTGTTGGGTCTGCATAATGTTTATTTTTTATCATTTGGTTGTTAGAACTGGTAGGGTGAGATTGAATTGGGGTTCCCAGGTAGTAGAGATAGCCCCTTACCAAAGCTCTAGGCCTTGTAATTGTGGCTATTTCCTACAACTTTGTAAAGGCCCTTTTCAGACTTTTGGCCAGAGACTCTGAGGACCTACTTGGTGAGATAGTACAAGATAGCTCTGTTTTTTTTTTTTTTTTAATTATAAGATAGCTCTGTTTTGATATCAGCCAACCTCTACCTTATCCTAAGAGACCACAATATTAGATTTAAATCTCGACTGTGAAGAGATACAAACAGCTGTGGCACCCAGCCCCCACCCTTCAGTTCTTTTCCGCTACAGAACTTCAAAGGTCAACCTCAGAATGTTCCTGAGTGGACAGCCCCAGACACGGGTTCCAACCAAATTGTCTCAGGCAGTGCAAACCTGCCTGAGAGAGGGATTCAAGGGTCTCTAACAGGACAATTGGGGACAGGGATCCACATTCCCACTCACCAGACTCAGTCCACACTATTGTCTGCTTCTCTGCTCACAGCCTCAGCTGGGGCCAGCGGCAATGCCCCCGCCCACTTGTCTCAGTCCACACACAGCTAGCCTCTGCTTGCCAGACCAGTTGGAGTCAGGGGATCATGCTGCCACCTGACAGTCTCAGTCCACTGCCCAGCAAACCTCTGTTTACAGGCTCTGTTGGAGTCAGGGCACCAGGCCCCACCCTCCATTCTCAGTCCACATACAGCTAGCCATTGCTTGCCAGACCATTTGGAGTCAGGGGACCACACCCCTGCCTGCCAGTCTCAATCCACTGCCTGGCAAGCCTCTGTTCGCAGGCTCTGTTAGAGTCAGGGCTCCACACTCCACCTGCGGGTCTCAGTCCTCACCTGGTAAGCCTCTGCTCACCAGCCCTGCCAGAGGCAGTGAACCACACCCTACCCCTCAGGTCTTGGCTCACACCCAGTAAGCCACTGCTTGAGGGTTCTGTTGGAATCAGGGGACTATGCCCTTGCTCTCAGGTCACAGTCCACACCTATCAAGCCTCTGCTTGCAGGCCCAGCAGGGTCTGGGGACCAGCCCTGTCTGTCAAACTCAGTGCACACATGGCAACCACTCTCTTACTGTGGGTGCAGTCAGAGCCTGGGGTTCTGCACCCCATCCCACCAGACACAGCCCAAACCTAGTGTCAACACCACCACTGGCCGGGCATAGTCATAATCAGGAAACTGCTCCTCCTCCTGCCGAGTGTCCCTTTTTTTCTACACCCTCTTTCCTCCCCGATAGTCACAGGTTCTGTCCTGATGGTTGGCAGTCTATACTGTGCCAAGATCTCTCAGGAAAAGACCAAACACTCTATGCTCTGCATGGGCAGAACTTCAGACTTCCATGCAAGGGGGAAAGGGTGGACTGGGAGGTTGGACTTGTGGGGGAAAATATCTGTCTAATTTTATGCATGATTTGGTGTGTCTAGGTTTATAAGTGGGACTCCCTGGAGAAAGAAACCTGGAGTTTATCAGCTCTCTCCAGTGAGGTAAAATGAGAGGTCTTTTGTTCCATGGTCGTTTGTAGATAGGCTGTGGCAGGCCTCTTGCTTGGGAGAGGTGTCTCCCATCCTCTAGTTAATAGGCTTTGTACCTTAATTTGTTTCCTTGAATGCTCTTCCTTGGAGTTACAGCTTGCCGAGCTTCTTTCTTGGCTCAGCTCCCCATCTTTGGCTTCATGGATTCCGAGTCCATCCAGTTTTTCTTTCTCTGCTCAGGAGCCTCTGTCAAGGGTTGCTACCAGTTGGCCATCTTTCCAGAATTCAGAAATGTCTTTATGATAAATGATTTTTCTCTCTGGTTAAATGCCTAGCAATGGGATTATGGGATCAAATTGGAGGTCTATTTTGAATTCTTTGAGAATTTTCTATACTTTGTTTCAAAGAAGCTGTATTAGTTTGCAGTCCCACCAACAATGTAAAAGTGTTTCCTGTTCTCCAGATCCAAGCCAGCATCTGCAGCTTTGGGACTTTGTGAAGTAGGTTATTCCCACTGGGGTTAGATGATATGTCAGGATGGTTTTTATTTGCATTTCTCTGATGATTAAGGATAATAAACGTTTTTTCTTATGTTAGCTATTCATCAGTCTTCCTCAGAGTTAGTTCCATTCATGTCTGTTGCCCAGTGATAAATGGAATTGTTTGCTCTTTTTTGTTGATTAATTTGAATTCTATTACCAACCAGTTGTCATATTCATGACATGCAAATAACTTTTCCCATTGTGAAGATTGTCTATTTGCTTTAATTGTTGTAACTTACCTGTGCAGGAGCTTTTCAGCTTAAAATCCCATTTGTTTATTTTTGTTGTTGTTGTGATTGCCACTGATTTTGTCACAAAATTTTCCCCAAGTCTAACATCATCAAGAATTTTTCCCACACTTTCTTCTAGGATTTTTATTGTTTCATCTAACAACTCTTACTTTTTTTTTTTTTTTGGTGCTTTCTCATAGATTTTATGAGTGTTGCTTGTTGCTTTATATTCTTTTCTCTGTTTAAATTTTATTTTCAAATATTCTGTGTTTGAGCATAGCAGTTCTTCCTTCTGTTTGGTCATTTGTGCTTTTCATTTTTTTCTCTCATTATTTTTTATTTTTTAATCAAATCATAAACACATAGATCATGTATACATTAATACATTTATGGTATACAATGTGCTGATTTCATATAGAATTAGGAATGCTTACATCACACTGGTTAATATATACCTCATCTTGTTTACTTAATTATTGTGTTAAGACATTTATACTCTATACTAATAGATCCGACATGTACCCTTGCATTATTCACCATAGGTGTGATCCCACCATTCACCCTCCCTTGATCTGACCTCCCCCCTTTCTCACATCCCTCCTCCTCCCTCCTTCATCTTGGGCCATAGTTGTGATGTATTCTTCATTTGAAACTGTGAGTGATTGTATATTGGTTTCATAATAGTATTTGAGTACATTGGATATTTTTTCTTCCATTCTTGAGATACTTTACTAAGTAGGATATGTTCTAGCTCTATCCATGTAAACGTAAAAGAGGTAAAGTCTCCATCTTTTTTTAAGGCTGCATAATATTCCATGGTATACATATACCACAATTTATTAATCCATTCAAGGGTCAATGCGTCCTTGGGTTTCTTCCATGACTTGGCTATTATGAATTGAGCTGCAGTGAACAATATGGTGCAAATATCTTTGTTATAAAGTGGTTTTTGGTCTTTTGGATATACACCTAGTAGAGGAATTGCAGGATCAAATGGCAGGTATATGTTTAGATCCCTGAGTATTGTCCATACTTCTTTCCAAAAGGGACATATTACCTTGCATTCCCACCAGCAGTGCAGAAGTGTTCTCTTTTCTCCACATCCATGCCAACATCTATAGTTTTGGGATTTTGTTATGTGAGCCACTCTTACAGGAGTTAGACGATATCTCAAAGTGGTTTTGATTTGCATTTCTCTGATGATTCAAGATGATGAGCATTTTTTCCATGTGTTTGTAGGCCATGCCCCTGTCTTCTTCAGGGAAGCTTCTGTTAAAGTCCCTCGCCTACAATGAAATGGGATTACTTGTTCTTTTTTTATTAATAAGTTTGAGTTC